>JBBPCZ010122982.1:0-26266 GCA_037974445.1 Brycinus macrolepidotus | reverse complement strand
CCTTGGACCCCTAATAAAAAAAATAATAAAAAAAAAATAAAAAAAAATCCGTAGAAAAACAATAGGGTTCCTACGGACTTCGTCTTTGGACCCCTAATTACCAATGTAAGTCATGTATCTACAGAGACAGCTTACGGGTAATAATGACACAAGGAAGCCAAACACCATGTGGACCCTACACACACTGGGGGACAGCACTGTGTGCTAATGAGTATAAATGCCATGAGTGCCTACAGCAGCCTTGATTACTGTCTGTGTATCTTGTGACCTGCATTAGACACTCAGGCTAAATGGAGAGGTGTTCATGCAGTGCCATCTTCTGGAAATAAGGAGCGGAAAGTCTTCCTTACTTTATATGAGAAATGCTAGAACTGAATGCTACACGCTAACACTTACACTGACATTGCCCTACTGGAACTGACATTTGCATCTACATTTACAGGCACTGCGCTAATGCACACATTCAGTATATTCAATTATTTGCAGTACTGGACATAAGTCACAGAATGTTTGACCCCCTTACTTCTTTAAACCTTATTTGTACATATCCTTGCTACACTACCTGAGTTTCATAAGGATGTTTTTGAAAAGTTTAAAACTACTGAGTAGCTAACAGTAGTTTCCCATATTGTTCTCCCTATCATTTCTCTAAATAGTTTAATGTCTCCCAAAAATGTGGTACCATGTCATTCAGTAGGGTACCTCAGGTCAAATTATGCATTTAGTTATTTTTCTAAGTAAAAAAGTTAACACCACCTATGCATGGAACAAATTGGCAATGCACAAGTAATATTTGCTGAATTTAATGTATTGTAAAACTAAATACATAAAAATGTGGCATGTACTTACATTTGGGAACTCTTTCCATCAGTACTTAGCAACACTCCTTTTGGCCTTCAACAGTTTCTTACAGCTAGCTAATAGTATTTTCTAGGAATTTTATTCCACTTTTCTTTGCAGAACTCTTGTAGTTCAGAAATATTAATAGATCATGTTACATGCACAGCATGTTTAAGATCTAATCACAGATTTTCAGTAATATTCAGCTCTGGCTATGGTAAAGGGCAAATCGAAATCTTATTCTTTTACTACATAAGGTAGTGCACTGTTGATATGTATGTATGATTTACTGGATCTTTGTCTTGCTGTAACATCCAGTGTCACATTCAGCTTTTCACTGGGACATTACCTTCCAGAATTTGTTGTAGTTTAGTATAACTCTTACTTGCCTACATCCACACATTTCCTGCACCACTGCATAACCCCAGTGCATAATTGATACAGCCCCCATAATTAACAGTTTACAAGTTATTCTTTTATTGAAATGTTTCTCCTTTTTTCTCCTTTTTTACAGACCACAGCCCTCAGTTCCAAAATGCCTCTGATTTGGGGACAGAAATATGTCATTTATGTTTGTTCCAACTTCTTTTCAGAAAATCAACAAAACATACATTTTGGTGCCTAACTTTCGTATATATTTGTGTTAATAAGTTTTGCCCTTATGTTCAATAATACTATAGAAATTCTATGAACTGGACACCAAAGGTATTTTAAGATGTTTTAGTCAATATTTCAAGTTTTTGGGAGTATCAAGAAGTTATTAAATGTAAGCATTCTGTTCATTTTAGTGTAATATTCTCTTCATTCTCAGTAGCTTTCTCAGTCGTTTCGGAATGCAGCCATGTTCATTCTTGATGCATTCTTGACTTACTACTAATTAGCTGAAAACTATAAGGTTATAGAGAACTCTTTTAAGTGTATTTTAAGTGTATCTTCAAATTGTTTTTTTTATTAAAAGCAGTTGTTCAAGACTTTTATTGATAGTGTATGTCCCCCTGTTACAAAAGGTTACTTAAGGCGTGATAAGGGCTAGAGCTGGGCAGTCTGGCAATATTTATTATTATTGTGCTAAATTGCATGACAGTATGTCCCAGTGTCACATCCGTGCTGCCTCCGCCACACCCCCAGCGGTCACTCTTACCGGATTACTGAGCTGGGGTTTCCCTGCCACGCCCCCCTGTCCACGTGTAGGTTTGTTTTGATTTGGTGCGTTCCCTGGCAACGCACCTGTCTCAGATTCAGCCCTCATGTTCTCCCCTGATTACCCAGTAAGGCCTTCCCTTGTGTCTCCAGGTGTCTTCCCTTGTGTGTTAACGCATGATTATTGCTTTGTGTCTGTGACTGGTCTCTGTTTTCCCTCTCCCTAGTGTATTCAGGTATAAAAACCCAGCTGATTCAGCAGTCCAGCATCCAGTCACCCAGCTTGGTTCCATATTGGGACCTTCATGTTTCTTCATGTTAATCTCTTGTGTTTATCCTTGCACTAGCTCTACATGGATTAAAGTTTTATGTCGCTATGACGGATTTCCGTCAAGTGAGTGTGGTGCTAAACAAGCTTCGGCAGACAAAGTTCTGGAAAGGCTGTCTTTTTCTTTGGTTTAATTACAATTTAATTATTCTTCCTAAAAATGAAAAATAAACATAATGGTTTTGGCAGTTCACTTAAACATTGACGGCTGCGGAGTAGCCTACAGGCTGCAAGCTATTTCCCGACACTTGTTTAAGATGCCAAACTTCATAGTAAGGAGAAATAATTCCCCCAAAGCTCAAGATTCAGGACAGTCCTCTGTTAAAAATAAATAAAGAACAGCAGTTTTGCAGTCTGTTTTCTTGATATTAACATGGGAATGGAATGGGAATGGGAAGCTGCTCTAAATTTCCCGTATTTTGGGTCAGGTTCTTGGGAAAAATCCCCTACTTTCAATGTTGAAAATTGACAGGTATGGCTTAAGTGCATGTCTAAAGTAGACTGGAGCATCACTCTTTATAAGCAACAGTCTGCAGTATTCAGCCTGCTTTGAAATGAGTTTAGGCTATTTGTAAACGTAGGCTATATAAATAGTCCGTAAAGCCATATTTTACAGGACATAGGCCCTTCGATTTGCATCACTCGCGTGCGTCAATTTGCTTTTGGTTTTGCCAGCATGGACGCGCTTCTGTTAAAGGAAGGCACAGATGTGTCAGACATCCACAAAACAGTAAAGAATTTAAAAAAAAAATTCAGTCAGATGATTTTTTTTGCTTTAATCCATGAGCTCTACGGACTGAGGAAGAACCCTGATCTTCTTGGTAGTAAGAGGTTCTCCTTATTGATATATGCCAGTGGACTTTGGTTTAGCTTTCTTTGTCTCTCGTGTCTCTCTACCATTGACCAGCGAGGCTGAGGTGCCCTCAGGCTGGAACTAACCTTTGTGGCTTCTGCACGTGGCAGAGCTCCCTCACCTTGTATTCCTCGTGGCTCCTGGATAGGAGCAGAACCTGTATCGGGACCGTCTCAGCTGGGAGAAGGACCCTAGCCCCTACTGAGCATGTCCCTTCAGCGTGACCAAGAGAAAGAGAGAGACTGTTTGTATTTCAGTTCAACCAAGCTCCTTGTTTTTAAGTGACTGTTTGTATTTCAGTTCAACCAAGCTCCTTGTTTTCAAGTGATTGTTTACGTGCCTTGTGAAATTAAAGCTCTTCGTGTTTTTCGTTGACTCCTGCATCTGTGTCCTCCTTCCCTGTAAAACATTATGACATATGACCGCACCGTCCACATGGACACAGCCGGAGTCCTGTTGCCCTCCGAGGAGGATCCCCAGCTGCTGCAACGCCTGGCAGTACACCAAGACCAGCTGGATCAGCTCACACGGATGGTGCTGGTGCTCAACCTACGTCACTTGTCATCACCAGCTCCAGCTCCAGTCACCCTCACCGCTGGCCCAGATCGCCCATGTTCGCTCCCCATTGACTCATCATGCTTCGCTTCCGGAGAGGTATGGAGGCGACCCGTCTGGGTGCCAGAACTTTATACTAGCGTGTGAATTGTATTTTGCAGAGTTCCCCGAGATGTCCTCGACCCAGAAAATCTTCACGCTGATACAGCGACTCACGGGGCGGTCTTCGACCATCCGCCTACCAAGCCGGGTCCACGCCACGACATGGCCCCAGCTAAACATGCCCCTGGTTCAGCCCTCTCCGGAACCCATGCTGCTGGGATCCTCTCGTCTCACACCTGCAGAAAGAGAGGGATGCCGAAGAGGTCACCTCTGCTTCTGCTGCGGAGAAGAAGGACACTTCCTGGCCCTGTGTAACCTAAAGAAGGAAAAAATGGAGAACACTAACAGCTTCATCCCAGAATTATCAGTCTGTGCAGTTTTGTATACCCGTTACCATGCATTTACCTAACCACTGTCTCTCCCTCTCTGCCCTTTTAGACTCTGGATCAGCTGGCATCTTCATTTCCCAGTCCCTCGTGTCTTCCCTGTCACTTCCTGTTGTTGACAAACCAGTCCCGATAACAGTGCGAGCCCTAGATGGCTGCCCGGTTAGTGGGGAGCTCATAAATAGTAGGACTCTGCCCCTGAGGGTCTCGATTAACAATGTTCACCACGAAACAAGCTAAGCCCTCGTTATTATTAGGGCTATGATAGTTAAAACAGCTGAAATCGTTGCACGGTCCCCCTCGTGATAAGACTCATGCTTAAAAACCATGCTTCACTCTCATGCTATGTCAGTAGAGAGCCCTCTAGCTCACCTTCCTGTACATATACCTAAACAGTATTATGACCTAGCCGAGGTTTTTAGTGCCTTTAAGGCGACCCGTCTCCCTCCACACCAGTTGTGGGACTACACTATAGACCGCCTGCCTGGCACCTCAGTGTCCGGTGTACCCATTGTCCGAGGTGGAAACCAAGGCAATGGAGGATTATGTAGCTGTGGTGCTCAGGCAGGGGTGTATCAGTCGGTCCACGTCCCCTGCATCGGCTGGCTTCTTTGTCGTCAAGAAGAAGGATGGCGGACTCAGGCCTAGTATTGATTACTGGGGGCTAAATGCGGTCACAGTGAAGTATCCACTCCCTCTTCCACTGATTCCATCAGCCATCGAGCAGCTCTGTGTGTCGAGTATTTACACCAAACTCTACCTGCGGCGTGCCTACAACCTTGTGTGGATCCGAGCAGGCAATGAGTGGAAGACTACCTTGAGCACCTCCTCCAGGCATTACATGTACCATGTAATGCCATTGATTAGTAAACGCTCCATCCTTCTTCCAATCAATGTCTTCCGAGACATGTGGAATAAATTTGTGGTCGTCTACTTAGACGACATTCTTATATACTCAAAAACTTTATCTGAACATGTGGTGCACATCCGTAAGGGTCTTTGTTGCCTGCTTGACCACAGGGTATATGCAAAATCTGAGAAATGTGAGTTTCATGTTCAGGAGCTCTCCTTTCTCGGCTAACAGATCGGTCTGAAGGGAGTTGGCATGGATGAGAAGAAGGTGTCTGCAGTATCTGAGTGGCCGGAGCCCCAGTCGGTAAAAGAATTACAAAGGTTCCTAGGGTTCGCCAACTTTTACCGCAGGTTCATCCGGGGTTTCAGCTCTGTGGCAGCACTGCTTACACACCTGCTAAAAAGAAAGCCAACAAAGATCCGCTTCACCCCTGCAGCACGTGAAGCTTTTACCAAGCTAAAGGGGCTGTTCACAACAGTCCGTATTCTAAAATTACCCGACCCAGCGAAGTCTTTTGTAGTGGAGGTTGATGCCTCAGAAGCAGTGCTGTCTCAGAGACACGGGACCCCGGGGAAGCTCCACCCCTGCGCCGCCTTCTCAAGAAAGCTGTCCAATGCAGAGAGGAACTATGACATCGGAAATCGCTAACTGCTCGCAGTGAAGACTGCATTAGAGTAGTGGCATCATTGGTTGGAGGTGGTCCGACACCCATTTACCGTGTTGACAGACCACTGTAATCTAGAGTACATCTGGCAGGCTAAAAGGTTAAACCCCCGACAGGCACGCTGGGCTCTATTCTCTATTCACTTTAATTTCCTTATCACGTATCTACCACGGTCCAAAAATGGTAAAGCGGATGCGTTATTGCGATGCTACACTACCCCAGTTAGCGATACTGAGCCAGAACCTATTATCCCAGCAGCTCTTATCGCTGCACCGATAGTGTGGGATATAGACATAGAAATCAAACATAATTCATCACTTAACCCTACTCCCATGACATGCCCTGCAAGCAAAATTTTTGTGTCTGACCCACTCCGTAACTGCGTAATATGTGTGCACTTGAGCACTGATGTACGTTGCTCTGGATAAGAGCGTTTGCTAAATGCCGTAAATGTAAATGTAACTGTAACTGTATTTCAGTTTAACAAAGCTCCTTGTTTTCAAGTGACTGTTTACGTGCCTTGTGAAATGAAAGCTCTTCGTGTTTTTTGTTAACTCCTGCATCTGTGTTCTCCTTCCCTGTGAGACGTTATGACACCTAGTATGCTTTTTCAGCCATACTGTGATATCATCAGTCTAAAAGAACCCTTTGTAGTCAATGCACATTTGACTACAAAAAGAACATAATTTGTGCTGCTTACTTGGATTTACTGATGTGAACCTTTGAATAACAATAATTTGTAAAAAACAAAATTCACTGTATTTTCAAAATATTGCTCTACTGGCAGATAATACAAAATACATATTGTGTGTTGTAAAAAAATGTTGAAGTGATAATATATTAATTTTTGGCATGTTGCACACCCCTGGTGAGGCTTAAGATAAGATAAGATACACCTTTATTAGTCCCACAAGTGGGAAATTTATGGCAGAAAGTGGACAGTACAAAGGAAAGAGCAGCAAAAAACAATAGAATAAAGTTATACACAAAAGTATTGTATACTATACACACTATACAAATAATACAAAAATATAAATATAGACATTTGTGTGTAGCAAATAAATATATGTAAATAAAAACCTATGTAAGTATATGTATGTATGTACACATCAGAAGCAGAATCAGAAAATTTATTGATTTATTGAGGAAATTGCTTATGTAATGAAAGCAGAGACTCACAGAGACAAGAACAATATAATATAAAGTCTAAATAAGATCTAAATAAAAATCTGTAGAAAAGAAAAAAGCTCAATATGAATACCCTATGCTATATACAGAAATGCTTGGTATAAATACTATATATAAGCAACACAGTTGAGTGAAAAACTACCACACAAATGGCAGTGTATGGTAGTAGAGAATCCAGTAGTAATATTACATAATGAAAAAGTAATATTGACCTAAGTAGTAATATTGCACATGAAGACCATTGCATATAAGATATTGCATGTAATGAAGTAATTCAGCACCCATTTAGAAAACACCACATGATATTGCACAAAATTATAATCTTTTAACACCCGATAAGAACATTGCAAAATATTGCACAGGGTGGACTGTTGCACATCATAGCAAAAATAATGCACATAGTCATAGACATAATTATAGTTATTCAGCCCTTTAAGCTGATGAGTCTGTGGCTGAAAGTACTTCTCAGTTCATCCACCACACTGTGGAGTGGGTGATCAGCATTGTTCATGATGGACTGAAGTCTGGACAATGTTCTCCTTTCAGCCACAGTTTCCACATTGTCCAGTACACCACCCGCCAGCTTTCTTGATAAGTTTGTTGAGTCTCTTTGTGTCTGCCACTTTCATGCTGCCACCCCAGCACACCACAGCATAGAAAATGGCACTGGCCGCTACATACTCATAGAACATCCGCAACATGGTGTTGCAGACGCTAAAGGATCAGAGTCTACGTAGGAAGTACAGCCTACTATGACCCCTCTTGTATGTGGCCAGAGAGTTCTTAGACCAGTTCAGCTTGTAATCGATGGGTACACCCAGGCATTTGTAGTCCTGAACAAGTTCCACACCCAACCCCCTAATGGGAGTGAGAGGAGACCGTGATCTCAGGTCCACCACCAGTTCTTTGGTCTTTTGGATGTTGAGCTGCAGCTGATTCAGCTCACACCAGTCCACAAAACTGTCCACAGCCTTCCTGTATTCCAAGTTGTCCTGATACATCCGACTATTGCTGAGTCATCTGAGAATTTCTGCAGATGACAGCCCTCTGTGTTGTACTGGAAGTCAGATGTGTACAGGGTGAAGAGAAAAGGTGACAGAACTGTTCCCTGAGGAGCTCCAGTGCTACACAGCACCGTGTCAGACTTACATCTCTGTAGCCGCACATAGCACACTATCAGTCAGGTAGTCCATAATCCTTGCAACTAAGGGAGCATGAACCTGCATAGCAGACAGCTTGCTCCCCAGCTGGGCTGGCTGAATGGTATTGAAGGCACTGGAGAAGTTGAAGAACGTAATCCTCAGGGATGTACAGATGGCTGTAGGCAAGGTGGTAGATGATCCACTCCAATCTTGGCCTGGTAGGCAAACTGGAGGGGATTATGCGCTGGCCTAACCAGGGGGCGGAGGATGTCCAGGACGAGTCTTTCAAAGACCTTCATGCTGTGTGAGGTGAGCGCAACTGGCACTGGGTCACGCCTTCTTTGGTACAGGAACAAGACACAATGTTTTCCACAGCACGGGAGAAGGAGAGAGGTAGGACGGAGAGCTGTAGTTTGGCGTGACACTGATGGAGGGAGCAGGTGCGCTGAAGGCTGTGCTGCAGCCGGAGATGCTGGAACGAGGCCTGTTGGCGAACCTGTTAAAGAACAGGTTAAACTCATTGGCCCTCTCCTCATCACCGTCAGTCCCATGGATGCTGGTCTTGAAGCCGGTGATGTTATTCATGCCCCTCCACAAATACCTGCAGTTGTTCTGTTGCAGCGCTTCTTCCAGCTTTTTCCTGTAGCTGTCCTTTCCCTCCTTTAACCTCACAGACAAGTGCCTCTGTGCTTCCTTGGCTGCCTCCTTGTCACCTGACCTGAACGCTTCCTTCTTCTCATTCAGGAGGGCTTTGATGCCTTTGGTGACCCATGGCTTGTTGTTGGGGAAGAAGTGTATGGATTTTACTGGTACAATGCTATCCACACAGAAGTTAATGTACTCATTGATACAGTCTGTGAGGTTATCAATGTCCTCTCCATGTGGCTTGTACAGAGCCTTCCAGTCTGTAGTCTCCAGACAGTCCTGCAGATCTGCACTGGCCTCCTTTGACCACTCCCTCACTGTCCTGACAGTGGCTGGCTGCCTCTTGACTAGTGGTAGGTAGGTGGGCTGAAGGTGCACTAAGTTGTGGTCCGATCTGCCCAGAGGTGGGATGGCTGCGCAGCTGTATGCCTCTTTGACATTAGCATACAGCAAGTCCAGTGTCTTGTTTTCTCTGGTGGGGCAGTCTACAAACTGTGAGAAGGTGCACAGTGTCCTGTTGAGGGAGAAATGATTGAAATCACCAGATATTAGGGTGAGAGCCTCTGGATGCCTTGTCTGGAGTCTTCCAGGTTGCAGAGTGAATGACATCACACGCCGTCGTTGCGTTGGCCGTTGGAGGAATGTAAACAACAATGGTTATCACGTGGGAGAACTCTCTGGGCAGATAGTATGCACGTAGCCCCACTGCTAACAGTTCAATGTGCGGGCTGCAGACGCGTTCCTTAATCACAATGTGACCCAGGTGGCACCATCTCACATTGCAAAGAGAGCGAGTCCTCCCCCCTTGCTCTTTCCACTCTCGCACCGAGTTCTATCTGCCCAAACACACGAAAAGCCAGCAACGTCCATAGCAGAGTCAGGAATACGCTCATGCAGCCATGTTTCAGGAAAGCACATCAAACTGCACTCACGAAATTCCCTGTTGTGTCTGACTCGTGCTGTAAGCTCATCTTATTGTCCAGTGACCTCACATTGCCCATAACAATGGACGGGAGGTATGGTTTGTACCATCTCCTCCACTGCTCACCAGACTGTTTCCCATTCCTTACTGCTCTTTTCCCTCGCACTTTTGCTCCTCCACGGCATCCTTTCTTGGTCTTTTCCCTCCGTATCTCCGAGGGGATGTCTGAGAGGACAGCTCTGTGCTCCGGAGCGTCCTGCCTCAGCGAGATCAGCTGATCGTCACATTAGCAGCGTGCAGCAAGCCTAAACGCGGAAATTGCACTCTTGTTCCTTTCTCTCCGGGTCGACCCGAGGAGGATGGGTTCCCCTTTTGAGACTTGGTTCCTCCCGAGGTTTCTTCCTCCAGCTGAGGGAGTTTTTCCTCGCCTCTGTCGCCTTTGGCTTATTCACTAGGGGCTCAGACTTGGACTCTGTAAAGCTGGTGTAAAGCTGTAAAACTTGGTTGTAAAAAGCGCTCTATAAATAAAATTAAATTGAACTGAATTGAATTGAAATAACTCTCTCTACCCACATGTTCAGAGAGGACACAGCTTACTAATACTAAATAAACTGAAATAACTGTTTAAAATTAAGAAAGACAGAGTTTAAAAACACTAAAATATGAAGACGGGACACGGAGCAGTCACAACATGCTGCAGCAGGCTTGCGCTTGTTCACTGAACAGCAGGCATTGACAAAAGCAGAAAGCAACAGTAAAAGTAAAAAAACAGTAACAATGAACCAGACAAATTGCTCACAGTAATATTTCACCCCTAAAATTGCATGTTATACAAGAAAACCATAAAAATTGCACACATTGTACCAGAAATATTGCACACAAGAGCAAAAATATTGCACACGAGAGAAATATTGCACACCAGAGAATCTTCCACTTATCAGTACGTGGTGTTTGGATCTGTGTGTTTGTTTGTGTATGTGTGGTCAACTGCAAGGTGTAGGTTGCACAGTCTGACAGCAGCTGGAAGGAAAGACCTTCTGAATCTCTCCTTCCTACACCATGGGTGCAGCAGCCTGTCACTGAAGGAGCTGTCAGTGCTGTCAAAGTCTCCTGCATTGGGTGGGAGATGTAATCCAACAGGGATAACAGCTTAGTCACTATTCTCCTGTCACTCACAACCTCCACTGGGTCCAGAGGGAATCCTAGAACAGAGCTGGCCCTCCGGATCAGCCTGTTCAGTTTCTTTCTGTCCCCAGCAGACCACACCGTAAAAGACGGCTTATGCCACTAAAGTGTCGTAAAAGGTCTTCAGGAACGGTCCCTGCACTCCAAATGACCTAAGCAGGTACAGCCTAATCTGCCCTTTTTTGTACAGAGCATTTGTGTTATGAGTCCTGTCCAGTTTATTGTTCAGATTAACACCAAGGTACTTTCCGCTCTCCACAGCCTCAATGTCCATACCCTGGATGTTCAGTGGTTGCGGTGGAGGATGTTTGTGCCTGCCTACCACTAACTCCTTGGTTTTTCCAGTGTTGCTCTGGAGGCTGGCACCAGTCCACAAAGTCCTGGGACTGTTCTCTATACTCACTATCGTCTCCATCAGTGATGAATTGCAGAATCATCAGAGAACTTCTGCAAGAAGTAGTTGGTGGAGTTGTAGGAGAATTCTGCAGTACAGATGGTGAAGAGAAAAAGAGCAAGAACCATTCCCTGCGGGGCCCCTGTATTGCAGATGACCCTATCCGACACACAGCCCTGGGTTCTCACATACTGTGGTCGGTTAGTGAGGTAGTTTAGGATCCATTTGGTGAGGTGATGGTCCAATCCTGTGTACTCCAGCTTGTCCCTCAGGATTGTGGGCAGGATGGTGTTGAAGAAATCAAATGGGCAGCGGGTTGCCTAGTGGTCAGGGTGTTCGCCCTACGATCAGGAAGTCGTTGGTTTTATTCCCAAAACCGCTAGACACCTCTGAGGTACCCTTGAGCAAGGTACCGTCCCCACACACTCCTCCCTGGGCGCCGTGTTCCTGGCTGCCTGCTGCTTCACTTGGTGAATGGGTTAAATGCAGAGGAAGAATTTCATGCTGTTCACACTTTGTGCTGTGGTGTGTTCACGTATGACTGAATGATCACTGTCACTATCACTTAAGAAATCTGGAGAAATCAAAGATCATGATTCTCACAGTGCTCCTGATGGTCTCCAGGTGAGAGAGGGAACGATGTAGGAGGTGGATGACAGCATCATCCACTGCAATGCCAGGCTGGAACGGAAACTGAAGTGGGTCCAGTGAAGCCGAAACTGAGCAAGGACCAACCGCTCCAGGGTCTTCATCAGGTGGGTTGTCAAAGCCACTGGCCTGTAGCTGTTGAGGTCCTTGGGATGTGGGGTCTTTGGCACTGGTACCACACAAGAAGTTTTCCAGAGCTGTGGTACTCTCCCCGGCTTCAGGCTCAAGTTGAAGATGCGCACCATCACCCCACATAGTTGATCCGCACAGGACCTGACAACCCTTGAACTGATGCCATCTGGACCCGCTGCCTTCCTAGCATTGATCTTCCTCATTTCCCTTCTAACCTGGAGGTCTGAAATAGACAGGCTGGAACAGGGTGATTGTGTGCTGGAGGTTGTGGTTGGGGGAGGGGCAGTGAGCAGAGAATGTGGAAGAGGTGTGAAGATTTGAAGTGTCTGAAGTGGAACAGAGGTTGGGGTGGAGGTGAAGAGGCAGGGGCAGATGAATCAAACCTGTTGAAAAAGTGGTTCAGTTCATTTGCCCACCTCACATCCCGCACCGGCAGAGAGTTCTGTTCTTTGTGGCCCAAAATGGTTCTAAGGCCTCTCCAAACTCTGCTGACATTGTTCTGCTGAAGCTGGTTTTCCATTCTCTGCCTGTAGCTGTCTTTCCCATCCCTGATGAGTCTTTTCAGCTCTTTCTGCACCCTTTTCAGCTCCTCCTTGTTTCCTGACTTGAAGGCTTCCTCTTCTTCTGCTTGACGACGGCCTTGATTTCTGGAGTAATCCAGAGTTTGCTATCTGGAAAACACAGCACAGTCCTGCTGAGTACGGTGTTATCCAAACAAAAATTAATGTAGTCCGTAACGCAGACTGTCAATGTCCTCCCCATGGTAATCACACAGCACTTCTCACATGGTTGACTCAAAACAGTCCTTTAGAGCCTCCTCGGTCTCATCCAACCATCTCTGCACCCTGTGGGTGACTGCTGGCTCCCTGCGTACTCATACACATGGACAAGGTGCACCAGGTTGTGATCTGACCTTCCAAGGGGAGGGAGAGATGATGAACTGTATGCCTCCTTAGTGCTGTCATACAGTAAGTCCAGTGTTTTATTGTCTCTGGTGTGGCATGTGACATACTGAGTGAAAGTGGGCAGTGTAGACTCCAGGGATACATGGATAAGAGATATGAAACAAGGCTTGTGGATGCTTTCTCTGCAGCCTGCAGACTACAGAGTGGAGAGAGTCACAGGCAGCATCTGCGTTAGCTGAGGGGGGACATATGCCATCATTGCGATGACATGCGAGAATTCCCTGGGGAGGTAAAATGGTTGCATGTTAACGGCTAACAGCTCAGTGTCTCTGCTGCAGAATTGTTCTTTCACAGGGATGTGCCTAGGGTTACACCATCTGTTGTGTTCCCACTGCCAGTTCCCTCTCCTTTCCTCTTACCGCTCTCCCTTGTCCTGTCCGCCCGCAGAAGCTGGAATTTAGGCAGCGCCACGTTCGTGTCCGGAGTTAGCGCTGTTAGCCAGGTCTCCATTAGCATCATGATGCTACACTGCTGGAATTCAGTCTGGTACCAGGTTAGCGCCGCTAGCTCATCCATCTTGTTGGGGAGAGATCTTATATTCCCCATGATGATGGAAAGGAGAGATGGTCTGTATCGCCTCTTTATTGGGCGATGACGCTCCCTCCCGGCACGACACCCCCGTCTCTTCCTCCTCAGCTTGAAGGGGATGTCGGGTCTGGCCGCCGGCAGCACCGCTACGGGGCACAGCGCTAACAGCTGATCCCACGAGTAAACAATAGAGCCACGCACCGGGTCTCCAAACACGGCCGAAAAAAGTGAAAAATACAGAACTGAAATGGCCTAAACGAACACAAAACTGTTGTAGATAATATATTGGATTTTTGTTATGAGTAAATTAAAAACTAAAGAGAATAAAAATAGGAAAATAAAGACGAAAGTTCAGCAATGAGCAGAGCTGAAGTAAGCTTTGGTATGATTACAAAGCATGATTCCCTGTCACACATGAAGTAAATCGCCACATTTTCAAACTGCCACCCTCATAATGTCAAATTAGTATCTTTATCAGGTTAACTACACCTCTTTATGGTTAATTATATGATAAACTACTCTTCAACATTCATATATAAACTAGCATTCAAAAGGTTTGAATAACGTATCTTGAGTTGTTTATACAATACGATTTGAAAAATTGTAAACCAGATTCATTCCAAATAGAGTTTTTGTAGAGGATACCTGCATCAGAAAGCAGAAGTACAGCATACAGGTGGGGGTCCATGACAGGCTAAAAGTTGACACTAGCCAGCAGCTATCCGGTCTGTCCTACTCACCAACGTTTGTCCCTGGACAATGCACTGGACTACATCTAACTCCAGGGAACTTCCCAGTGTGAGTTCCTAGATTGCTGTGTTTTTGTTTTTATGGAGACAAAGCTCAGACTCAGCTACCTAGACTAGCAACATGCTAACGTTCTGCTTGTACCGAACCATTGCATTGACTGGAAAAATTCGAGCTGGGGTCTTGTGTGTTTACATCAACATTGACTGGTGTGTGAATGCTGTGTGTGTCTCTAGCTACTGCTCACCACTGCTGGAGTTACACTGTTAGATGCAGACCATTTAATTTACTGTGGGAATTCACCACCATGCTCATAGTCATGACTGGCCACATCAGCAAGTGCATTGATGACGTTACTGCCTCCAAAGCCATCAATTGTACATGTTGCCAGTGCTATGTTGATAACATATCTCTGCCAACACAGATGATAAGCATAGATTAAATAAGATTGAGGACTGTGTAAAAGATGGAAAAGACTGGATGCAACATAACTTTCTCTTGCTCAACGCAGAAAAAACAAAGGTCCTTCTGTGTCCCATACAGCATACTTTTATACTTTACACATTATATTAATGATAATAGCAAAGCTGGAGGTGGCAGAGTTGAAAATGTTAAGATTTGCATTGGGAGTGACAAGGATGGACAGGATAAGGAATGAGTTTATTAGAAGGACAGCTCAAGTTGGACCTTTTGGAGGAAAACTCAGAGTGGCGAGATTGCGTTGATTTGGTTTATGGATGTGGTTAGGGAGGACATGCAGGCAGTTGGTGTGAGAGAGGAAGATGCAGAGGATATAAAGAAATGGAGATGGTTGATCCGCTGTGGTGACCCCTAATCGGGAGCAGCCGAAAGTAGAAAAATAATTCATTAATGAATGAAGTGCATATTAATGAATGCACTTCTGACTGTGTCCTATTTTTATGGTAGTATACAGTTTGGGATGCAGTCTAAGGGTTCTTTCACACCTGTAGGCTTTAGTCCGTTTAAATTAAACTGTAGTGTGTTTTATCCCTTGGTATTGTTACTTTGAGCAGGAACTCAGTAACCACACCAAAACCGTTTAAAGGAGGTGGTCTCAGTCCTGCCCCAAATGTACTCTTGGGCATTTCATGTTTATTGTTTAAATGTGATCTGACCTTGAACAAAACCAACTACCAGGTGTACTCTGCAAGTTTGAGCTAAATGGTTCTTGTAACCATTTTCTATTCAGATGGTGTGAAAAGACCAACAATACAAGCAGAACAAGGCTGAATCTTCTTTGCAATGTGTGAAGTAGTATAATATTGAATTTCATTCAACATCCTGCTCATGTAGTTTGCTGCTGGTCCTCACATAGCAATGTTACTCTCGCAGAAATATGTACTAGAGCATGAGACTTTCTTCCTGTATTTACTTTTTTGCTCCTGCCACAGACACATCTGACCAATAAGTGGAGTGAAGGTTCTCATGTGATCTGTAGTGGTTCCTTTGATTCTTTCTCTCTGTGAAATGAAACAGAAACAAAGGGGAAATGCTCCAAGAGTTCTTACAAGAATTTAGTTGTTACCTAGCAAGTTAAGCAGCAGACAGTGATGAAGTAATAATTGTTGGAGATCTACACTTTGAAAAAGAACAGGATAAACTGAAATCTGCATTTGTATCAGTTCTAGATACAGTAGGCTTTACTTTACATGTCATGGGGTCTACTCATACTGCAGTCACACTCGATTTAATCCTGACCCTTGGTGTTAATGTGGATATTCTTTCACAGATCACATTAATCTCAGATCACAACCTCTTTACATATGTAGCAGGTATAGTGGGGAGAGATAAGAAGCACCATGCTGTGCCCCGCCCCCCTCTAGGAGTTGATTAGTTTAACCAGGTGGCTCAGGTGATTGACTCTTGAAATGTGTATGGAGATGCGAGTTGGAGAACAATAGCGGGTGGCGTGGAGTTTGATTCAGCCAGTGGTTGGAATTAGCAGTGCAAACGGAATCATGGAAGTCCCTTTAGGAAGGCTAAACTTTCTCACGTGGCATTTTTTTGTGCATAGTGAGTGGTTAGAACTAACTATGTTTTTTTGTGGGTTGTTTTATAGCGTGCTCTGGTATCTGTGCTGGCAGTCAGGAGAAGTGGTTATATGGGAGAGTGCATGTAGCAGCTGATTTATCTACATCTGTTTTATGCTGGAATGAGTGTATACAGTGACTCGTTTACTTTGACGTTTAGTTTACCTGTTTTCTTTTTGTAGTTGTGCTCTCGGTCTGAGGCTTGATCTGTTTTTATTTGCTATTTTGTTGTATCAAGACAAAGCAGAGCATCAGTAGGCAGTCACTGGGAACAGTTCCAGGAATTGAGGTATGAGTATTTTTTAATAGCATATTGTATTACTTGATATGGTAAACCACTACATTATATTCGTGCTTCTTATTGCAGGAGAACCAGTTTCATCCGTTCGGTTGGCCACTGTTTTTCCTGAGTTTTGAAGTGTGCATTTGTTTATTTTTTGTTTTGTTTTTGGGCTACGTTCTAGTACTTGAGTTATTCCTGTAACGTGAGGCTTGCCCAGTGGGTTGGGGTTAAAGTAGAGACCCGTGCATATTATTTGATTTGTGGGTTTGCTTTTTGTCTTGGTGAACGTGTGCAGTCGTCTTATTTGGTGGGGCTTAGGGCTTTGTGCAATAGTTCCTACTAGGGTGTAGGAACTTTCGTGTAGTCTTATCACTACATGATTTATGCTGTCTAATTGGGGTGGAGTGTTTTACTGTGTGTTTGCTTGTATTTATGACACTACGTATTTAATGTAAAGTTTTCTTTATTTTTTTCTTTCTTTTCTTCCCCTGGGAACTGTAGCTGTGTATGTCCTAGTGCCATGTTTAAGGTCTGATTGACGTTTATTTTGTTTAATAAATTGCAGTTTTTAAGAAGAGACTATTTGTGTCAGCCCCATTATTGTTCCTTTATCCGAACAGCCTGTATTGGTGTTAAGGAGGAGATTTTAGTAGCAATTCGCTAATATTTAAAGTTGAGTGCCTGGCACCCTTTGGATGGTTACACATCTTATTCATAATGTGAACACACCCCTTCACTTTTGTACAATAACATCTGCCACAGCAAACAGCTCGCTCTTTGGTTTAATGAGGAAACATGTGCTCTAAGCAAAACATTTGAAAACTTGAGTGTAAAGGACAATTAACCGATCTTAGAGACTACAACAGAGTACTTACTGCAACACGCTTAGCAGATCTCATTGAATCTAACAAAAATAATCCCAGGTTTCTATTCAGTACAATTTCTAAACTAACTAGGGTACAGAATCACAGGTACCTGCAAACCATAGTAGTGATGATTTCATGGGCTTTTTTAACAAAAAAATTGAAGTTATTCAATTCAAACAAGAAATTCAAACTAGACTCTCTGCTGTCCGATACAGAAAATCCAAATACTGTTCAAAATTTAGCTGTAATAGAGAGGCTGGCATCCTTTAATCTAGTTCAACAGGCAGAACTCACTACGATTATTCTCTCATAAAAATCTTTTACTAGTACACTCAGATCAATTACCTACAAGCCTGCTTAGAGAAGATAATTAGGCCTCTTTAACCTCTTTCATGGTTATGTACGAAGAACCTTTAAACTAGCATTATTAAGACTATGTTAAAGAAACAAAATCTTGATCCATGCAAGCTCTCAAAATACCATTTCTAAGAGTTTAGAGAATCCAACAGTCATGTTCACTACTGCATAAGAATCGCATATATGAAAAATTCCAATCTGGGTTCCGGCCTCACCAAAAGAGCCCTAGTAAAGGTAGTAAATGATCATTACTGTCCACTGACAGTATTTGTATCTTTGCTTGTTTTGCTTGACCTCAGTGCATCATTCAACACCACTAACCACTCAATTCTATTATGACAGACTAGAAAACCAGGTCGGAGTCACAGTAACAGCCTTATCCTGTTTTAGATCACACCTGACCGACCACTACGAGTTTCTAAGTGTGAATGGGGAATCATCGGTGCACAAGGTTCTGTCTTAGGACCTCTTTTATTTAAATTGTACATGTTGCCACTGCTATGTTGATGACAACTTATATCTCTGCCGACACAGATGATAAGCATAGATTAAATAAGCTTGAGGACTGTGTAAAAGATAGAAAAGACTGGATGCAACATAACTTTCTCTTGCTCAACGCAGAAAAAATAAAGGTCCTTCTTCTAGATCCAAAAGCTGCCAGAAACAAACTGTCAGGTCTAATGCTTAATGCATGATAATCTCAGTGTCAGTATCAACCCAGATCTGTCATTCGATTGTTAAAATTGCTTGTCTTCATCTAAGAATCTAGTTAAGAAACACACTATCCCTACATGATGCAGAAAAATTAGCCCACGCCTTTATTACCTCCAGACTTTATTACTGTAACACCTTGCAATCAGGCTGCTCCAACAAGAGCCTAAATAAGCCTCAACTAATCCAGAATGCGGCAGCTAGAGTCCTCACTGAAACCAGGAAATGATACATTATATATTGATATACATAGTCCTGAATATCTCTTGCTTTGCACCTCCACGCTCACTTAGATGTCAAGGTGCTGGCAAGCTGCTCGTACATCGTGAGAGCTACAGGAGGAAGAGCCTGTTCGTGTAAAGCTCAGGAATACCCTTCCAGACACAGTCTCAGTTTTTAAGTCTAGACTGAAAACCTACTTGTTTTGTCAGGCTTTCCCTTTTTAACTTTTCCTTTTTTCCCGTGTAGAGCTGGGACATAACAGACACAGAGGATTCTAGCAAACTGGGATGCTAGTACTGCTGTCCCACAACTCCTCATGTTTACTCAAGTTTGTTGAAAGTGGAGTGGGGGGACAGCAGTACTAGCATCCCAGTTTGCTAGAATCGTCTGTGTCTGTCATGTGTATCATACCCCTCGGCTCTGCCCTTTCTAGCTAGGCTTTCTAGCTAAAGACTCTCAAAGTACTCCTCACTCAGACTCCAACAAAAACTACTTCTACTGACTCTTAACTGTACCTACTCTGTTAGCCATGGACTGTGTTCAACAGTGATTAAGTCTGTATACAAAGGCCTTCTATTTTTGGTTATCTCCATAGAGACTCTTTCTCACTCAGCAGGTCAATGTGTTCCCCCTTTTGAGTCTTAGTTCCTCCCGAGGTTTCTTTCTCCAGCTTTAGGAAGTTTTTCCTCCCCTCTGTCGCCCTTGGCTAGGGGCTAGGGGCTCGAACCTAGAATCCAGGTTTGTGACAGGTTTGTAAAGCTGCTTTGTGACAACATTGTAAAAAGTGCGACATAAATAAAACTGAACTGAATTGATTTAAATACAGAGGAATGCAAACAAGGGACACCCTGAAAACCATCAGTGGGTGGCGTTACACCTGATGCTGATCATCATAACACAAGGACGGGGCAAAGGTGGAAGCAAGAACGAATACACATGGCCAGAGTCATGAGGGAAAACAAGGGAAAACGGACTAAGACATGGGCAATGTAGAGCAGGCTGTTGCACCATGGCTGAGCAAACACGAGCCTAAAATGCCAAGCGTCACTTTGATTCACGTCTCTTAATCAGAAAGCCTTCCTTGTGGTTCTGAGATGCCTCTCTGTGGCCCTTTCTGTGGCACTGGAATGAGTTGTTCAGTAAACACGGGTTTAGGTTTAGGTATTTGGCAATGTCTTTTTGGCCATGTCGTATGGGTGTGGCTCTGAACACAAAGAAAATATGGGAATATACTAAAAATAACTCCCTCATCTCCCTCATGTGTTTTTCTCTTTCTCTTCTTGTTTTCACCTTTGCAATGTCTCACCTTTAGAAACAAATCCCCAGAGGGGTGAATGTGTTTGGAGGCAAGACAAACTATTTCTTATTCATGTGAAATAAAATAACTACTGTTGTCCTCCTACCTTTTCTTGTATACTAAATGTTTCTGTATAGACTCATAAGCATGCTGGGTGATTTTAATTACTTAATTACTTGCCTTAAAAGTACCATCAACTGCTGAAGCAATAATTATGCAAAGCATTCACATTGGTCATATAACAACAGTCGCATCAACCAAAGCCATGACTGTACTTTAACATACAGTACTAAACATCTCACAGAGAGGCACAATTTTCATTCCAGGCAAATCTAAACAACTGCAATCCAAGTGTACAACTTAAGCCTTTTCTCACCTTCCCATTCGAATGTACACTGCATCATAATGAACATCTTTATTCGCAATCTTCAGTCAACAGTTCTGAATGAAACCAGGTATTTTCTTCTTAATGTAAAACTGTAATGGAGAGAAAGGAAGTCATTGTTGCCTCTCTCTCTTTGAAGTTTGTCATTCATGACAAAGACCACTCTTCTGTTACTCAATTCACTTAACATAATGTGACATCGCTAATTTGCATAAAGTTGCAATCTGCTGTCCTGTAGATCATGTGATGCAGCAGTGCTCTCCACTGAAGTGAACCGTATGCAGCTAGTAAAAGTTGCAAGTGGAACATTACTGTTAAAACAACCGCACATATGATTCCTATAACCTCAAGAATAAGTGACGACCAAGGTGGTAGTGGGGTGGTTTGGTGAGCTTTATTGTAAGTTTGCATTTAATGTTTTTCAGATTAATGTTGGTGGCTACATCACCCAAATATGAAGTAAGGACTTGGAAACCAGCGAAAATTAGTTTAATGATTTATAAGTAAAAGTAATATAAACTTTTACCAGTGTTTCTCTCAACTTATTTAACTTAAGCCTACTTGATTTTAGCCTTGATTTTTCAATTGCTCACTCCTTTTGTGAAATTGCAGTCAAAAGCAGAGGCAAATCAGCTGGGGCTGGCAAATCGGCTCTCGATTGTTGTGTGCATATTGTTCAAAGACTCCAACCGAGAAGCTTGCTGATGCCTCACAGACGCCTGAAAGAAATCTAACATGCTAAATATCTGGTGCTACTGGTGAGTCCAAATCCTATAATGTAAAAAGTGTTGTGAGGTGACAAGCTCACTGATTACCTGATAGATGAATTTATATTCTTTATTTTTATTATCATATTCTTTCTTTTTCTTTCTTGTTTTTCCCTGCAAATCTGTGCAAAAACAATTTGGATCAGTTGTTTCTTGCCAGCATCCATTTTTAAAAAGGGGAAAAATTCCTGGCTGTGATCAAATACATGAATGAAGCTTCCTTTCCTGTCTGCTTGTCATGATTTGGCATGATCTGTAGCCTATGGCCTCACTAAATACGTTGGTAGAGCTGACTAGCATGTGAACCCGCTTGACTTCCAGATCAACCAAATCAAGGGAAGTGGACAGGAAATGAAGAAATGTGTATTCATGACAAAGCATAGTTTTGACACCAGAGAGACAAGATTCCTCCTCTTGAAAGATCTGGTAATGTGTGACCCCCTGTTGCTGACCAGGTACGTAGTGTGCTAAGATGTAGTTTAAGATTACTGATTACAAAACAGTGCGTTGTGTAGTGTGAACAGTACAGCGATCTGGTGACTTTGAAAGTCCCATAGTGTGTCCAAGGCATTAAATGTGCCATTTAAATTTATTAACAATGAATAGTCTGTTTTCAGACACTACTGTCATGAATTACACAGCAATGAAAGACTGTACACCCAAAAACTACTCACTCAAAAACAAGGTCTCCCGCTGTTTCCTATTGTATCTGAAATGTATTCTGGAAGCATTTCAACCACAAATAAAACTCCCTTCTTTTAATAATTTTTACATTCTTTTGAAATAGGGCATTTACCACTTAGTTACTTCAAATCATGACCAGATGCACCCACTTCAATGTTTCACTTTCCAGTGAATACAGATTTTATGACTGTACTTGAATGTCGTCTTTCTACCTGCCTATCCTCTATCTGATTCCGTTTTCTTGTCTTGTCCAGATCTTATGCCTATACAATCCCTCTATCTCTGTGGTTTTAGATGAATTTGCACCTGTTAAGGTCAGGACTAAACCAGCCTCTGACTCCTCACCTTGTTTTACCGTTGAGTTGAGCTCCATGAAAGTTGTTGGCAGGCACCTTTATAAAAAAAATGGTCTTATTGTTCATGCTGATCAGCATGCTGATCACATGCTGAAATATCTGTCTGCCCTTAATGTTACTCATCTTCCTACCTGACCTTTGTCATTAACAGCACCAGCTTGAAGCCTTGAACGCTATTTACCACTGTAAAAGCTCTATGTGACTCATTTCGTCAGTCTTCTAAAATAAGATTTGTGTTTGTTTACATCTCATTTCTGTCTTCACTTCCCAACCAATTACCTGTTTGCTTGCTAGTGCAGCTGGTGGTCTAGTGGTTAGGGAATTGCCCCTGCAATTTTTTGAAAAAGTTCCTTGGATCCCAACAATTTCAATAATACAGACCTCTCTCAAATTTACCATTTATTTCTAAGCTTCCAGAAAGGATTTTGGTTGCTCAGCTGCAAATCCCCTTTAGCAAATAACAATTTTTATGAGCCATTTCAGTCAGGTTTCCATCCATTTCATAGCACTTCAACTGGCCTAATTATCTAAGTCCGACTACTCTGGATCCTGTCTCAGGACCTGACTAAAAATTTGAGGAGAATGCTTGAATCCCTGTGGGAGCCTTGTGTAGCTATACTGCTTCCGTCTGTATGTAAATGCAAACAAACCTTGACTCTTCGGCTATCTGGATACTAAAAAATGCAGAACATAATTCTATTACCATGAAATACTTAGCGTCAGGCGGAGTGTTAATCAGTAGGGTAGTAAGGTATCTTGCACAGCTGCATTTACTGCTCTTAGATCATGTACTAATCGCCACTTAGTTTGATCTGCTTTCTGTACTGGGAGTATTGGAGTGTTACACAGACTTCTCATTAATACTAATACACCTGCTTCTACCAGCCCCATTATTGTCTTCTCTATTCCCTGTTCTACTTCTGGTTTCAAAGGATATTGAGCTCTCCTAGGTAGCAGTATTCTAGATTTTAATGTAATTTGCACTGGTGAAGCTGATTTTACCAGTCCTAGTGGTCATGTCATGACCACAGTTCTTCAGAAACTTGGTTGATCAACTGCTGCTTCAGGGAGTCTTCCATCATCAGCTGTGCGCTCATTTTTTTCTCACTTTTTTCCTCAGTAAAAAAGTGACGCCACTTTTCCTCTTCAGGTACTGGAACGGTGACTTCCTGTGGGGTTGCTGTCATTCTATTTTCACATAATATAGATTTGTCTCCAGCGAATAGTATTGACGGGTTCCCAAGTCCTTTGATTCATGCCCTTCATTTATTAGTAGTGTCACATGAGGTCTTGCTTTATCTATATTATACCACTTTCGGATGAATTCATTATCTTCTACCTGCAGTGCTACTCCATCTGTTCCTATTAACGCCATCTGGAGTACACCAGATTTGGATTCCCGGTCGGCACAAGGCATCTCTTCCAAATAAATTTACTGAAGTTTGTTCTGAAACTACAACAGGTATTCTAATTGTTTTTCCCTATACTGTTAATTGGACTGGAGCAGTTACTGGTACTAGCTGCACTTGTCTCGTGAATCCTATTTCCAAATTTTCTTGACCTGGAGAGGTTAATAGCATAATTTGAATTTAGACATGTGTAACGCTCCAGTATCTATCATCATGGGCATTTCTATACCATTCATCTGAACCTGCAGCTTTGGTTCTTCATCAGCTCTTCTGCCAGTCAGTAAGAGCTGACCCTCCCATATAGGATTCTCTGGGCACCCCTAATATCCATTTTGTCAATTCAGTTTTGGTTTGGTCCAGTTTTGATTTCCTCCCATCCATGGGTGCACTGGTTTTGGGTTTGGCTGTGGCATTTCTTAGCCCATTCCCTGTGGAGGCTGCCAGGTTGGCCTTCCCTGCATTCCAGGTCTCATTCATTCCAGGTCTCACTGGACAGATGTGTCCGCTTTGTCCACACCCCAACAGATTCCAGATGGGCTTTGGAATTGCTGTCACTGTTGTCTGCCTCTTGACCTCTGTCCTCTTGGTCCACCCCCTCTGGGCTGTGTATGTACATGTATGACTGGGATTGAAGGAGCTGGAGGCTGCGATGGTTGCTGGACTCTTTTCATCTGCTCAGCTGCAGGTGGTGCAGGATTTGATGTCACTGGCATCTGGGGCACAGTTTGCTGTTCCAGCACTGCAATTTGAGGCTTCTCTCCTTTTTTTTTTTTGGCTTTTCCTGTGAGTTCTCACAGTTGGAGCTGTGCCACTTTTCTGAGCACGTCCCTTTCTTGCTCCTTAGTTTTCTGCTCAGTCTGTCTGTGTTTGTCCATGACATGTACCACATGGGCCACAAACTTATCAAATGTCTTGTCAGCCAGTCCCACCACATGTTCCACCTTGCTCTTGGCTTTTTCTGGAAGGCAATCCAGGACCATTGTGTGAAAAACTACTTTCATTAGGTCATCTCGATCTGGGTCTTTTCCAGCATTTGCTCTCCACTTCTTTTTCATACAATGCACATATGCAGAGGGTTTCTCGGTTTCCCCTGTTAGATCCCCTTTTAGGGTCTTCAAGTCCAGCTTTCATGGGTAGGAATCTCTCATTACATTCCACAGTCTGTTACAGTGGGGTTCAAACTCCATACCATCGCAGGTTGCGTTTACAGCTTGATACCCCAAGCCCAATTACTCTAGCTAGCAAGGCTTTCACATCTCCTAGAGCTAGGAGGCGCCCAAGTGTCTTCTCTTCAAAGTCCAGTATCCACTTCTGGGCCCCTTCATGAGGATCCGGCAGACCACTGACCAGCCCCTCCAGATCTTAGGTTTGCCATGGTATGTAAGGAGCTTGTCTTCCCTTAATCAGTACTGGAGTCTGTACTGGATACATTTTTCCTGACTTTAATGTCCTTCAATACCTTGAACCTGCAATACCTTCTTCATCTCCTTCCTATCTCCATTCCCAGTTCCCTGAATCTCTTTTTAATATTGGGGATTGCACAATTCACTCTGAGTCACTAAGTGTTTCGCTAATTCTTCGAACAGTGTCATTAAGTGTCATGGGTCTGGTCTATCACTGTTTGCCCAGTGCAGCGTGGTGGAAAAACCCAATCGCGGAGTAGCCCGAGAGAGAACGGTCTTGGAAGAGTTGGGATTCCCACGGAGGCGCGGGCCTGCTGCCAGATCCGCCGACACCTGTGAACCAACTGTTGGGCCGACAGTACGATGTTCAAACATCAGAGATTGGAAACCGTTGCATACCTCAAAAGGACTGAGCCCGGTGGCCGAGGAGGTCATGAGGTTGTGAGAGAGCTCAGCCCACATGAGGTAGTGGGCCCAGGAGCGCTGACGATCGGAGACGAAGCACCGAAGGAAGCGCTCCAGTTGTTGGTTGGTTCGCTCCGCCTGACCGTTGGTCTGAGGGTGGTATCCTGAGGAGAGACTACAGGTGGACTCGATCAGGCAGCAGAAGGCCTTCCAGAATTTGGCAGTGAATTGAGGCCCTCTGTCCGAGACGACGTCCCGGTGGAACCCATGCAAATGTACTATGTACTCCAATATCAACTCTGCTGTGATCTTAGCTGACGGGAGTCCTGTGAGGTGCATCCTTCGGTGCGTCAGGATGGTGTTCTTCCCCTCCGATTCCGGCAGGCCGGTGACAAAATCCAAAGCAATGTGCAACCAGGGCCGATGAGGGACCGGGAGAGGTTGAAGGGTTCCGGCCGAGGGTTGGTTGTCAGACTTGGCCCTGGCGCACACTGCACACACCCGGACGAACTCCTTGACGGCCCGTTTGGAGGGATCTTCTGGTCCCAGGGTGACCGGAGCCCGTGGAGGAGTGGCACCATTTGAGGACTTCAGACCGAAGAGTGGTGAGAACATAGAGTCGTCCGGGCGGGACACCTGCCGGAACGGGCTCCAAGGTCTGTCCCTGGCGGACGTGATCCTCCAATTCCTAGCGCAGTGGAGAGATGATGATGTGAGATGGCAGGACAGGCACGGGGTCCGCCCGGGGGACGTCAGCCTCGTGTTGACGTGAGAGGGCGTCTGCCTTGGTGTTCTTGGACCCCGGGCGGTAAGAAAGGTGGAAGTTAAACTGTTCAAAGAACAGTGCCCACCA
>JBBPCZ010122962.1:0-24121 GCA_037974445.1 Brycinus macrolepidotus | reverse complement strand
GGAGAAGGATGCCCCAGGCGTTCTCCAGTCACGGACTCCCCCCCCCCCCCCCCCATTTCGCAGTGTTCCCCCCCTCCCATTTTCCCTCCATTTCCCTCCCGCTTATGCCCCTTTCCCCCCTCCTTTTCTTTCCCGGATGCCAATCCTGGCATTCAGATGTAAAGCTGGGTACTTACCGAAAAATTGTTTGGTACCGCTGCTTTTTGGCATTTACCTCTTAAGTTATCTCTTATTTTTTTCTAGCCATTTAAATGTTTAGCTTCTTAGTATAATTTTTAAACATATCCTATAAGTTTCAAGCACAAGGGTTATTATAATAGTCAGTATTACTGTATTTAAGAATTTTGTGGAAGGTGTGTACTCAAATATTAGTGTAACTGAATACTCCATCAACATAAAAAAAAAAAATACTACTTTACAATAAGGCTTGTCTTCAAAAGGGTTTATCAATGGTTTAAAAATCATTTAGTAATGGGTATTGGGTCACAAACACCTTAAAAACATGAAGCCTAAGCATTTATAACAGAAACAAAAAAGGGATTATATATATCGAATGAATGTGAATATGGGATGAAGCTGACAGATATTTCATGCAGATGTTTAATGTTGTTATGAATTACTATCTAATTCATAACAGTTGAAGTCTTACTATAAAGCAGAACCAAAAATTTCAACAAGAGCACTGGAAAAAATATGGGAATCATTTTCATATCATATTCTTCATATATAAAATACATGGATTAATACTGGAGTATGCAGTCATACTGGCTGCACACTATCATGATTTGTCAAAATTGCAGAATGTGACAACAATCACAGTATTAGTATTCTGTGCATATGGTGCAGCCCTGATTTAATATTTTGACCATAATATTAGGCTTTTAGATAATATTAGGCGTTTAGAAGAGAAACCTTGAGTGTGGACAACATTTTTTGGGAAATTTTATAAATTGAAAGCTCTGGCCAGGTCATGCTAGGAGATACTGAAGGAAATTTTGGGGTAGGTAAAATGACCTCAGCAGCTGTGGAGTGTCTGATTACATCACCATAAAGACCTTTTGACTCCTCTCAGAAGGCTCAGATCTACATTTCTGAGAATTCGGCCTCGGCTTTTGAATATCAACAAATCCTTTTTTTTTTTTCAAAGAAAAGATAATTCAGCATTCAGATATAACATTTAATAAGCTGTACTTTCAATGAGAAACTCATTTTCTTTTTTCCTTTTCTCTATTTGACAACACCAGCTGCCCTTTACATTGTGTAAACATCCCATGACCATAGAAATGATCACAAATTTCCAAATTTTGATGCCCAGTATCGGTGCACACACTGTAAAAAATAACCTCATTTGATTACTAAATAACTAAAATTTGAGTTCACTGTAGTTAATAAGTTAATAGGAAGTAAAACACAGACTGTTCTGTAGACTTTTACTTGCTTTTTGAAGTTAAGACACTGAATTGTTGTCTACAGTAGTGATATTGGGCAGCAAAATACAAATAGATTAAAAAATAGATTTTGCCAGGTTAAACACTGAACAGTTTTTACAGTGCAATAACATATGTTATGTTAACATGCAATTATATTTAATATAATGAAGTTACCACATTTGCCACCCTGGATATACAGGGTTTCCTTACCATAATCAAGGCTCCAGTAATGACATTATGCACTTCTGTGGATAACTTGTATAGAGGTCCATAGAAATACAATTCTCTATGTAATTCCTTTTTTTTCTGATGTTTTGAATTTTTCAGCTGGGAGACTAAAAAAAATAAATAATGAGCGTTGTTCCATGTATCAGTGTGTGGGTTTTTTCGTTGTTAAGGGGAGGGGTAATGCTCTTAATTTTCTGCCACACAAGTGGAGATGGAAGTATGCGGTAAGTCTCCCAGCCCGCAGCTCAAGCATGGATGTGTCAAATATTTAACAAATGAATGAGTTTTTAATCTGGGGCTCAAGGGAACGTAGCGGCGTGATAAGACTTACTCTTCCTTTCTCTCTCTCTCTCTCTCTCTCCCTCTCTCTCCCTCTTTCTCTCTCTCTCTCTGTTTGTTTTTTGTTTTTTTTCTCATTAGCATAATTTCTCTGAAGTGCCTGCACCGATTTCTCCCACTTTGTTCGGAAACCCCACTGTGATCTGAAATGGTATTGTGGAGATGAGGAGAGAGAGAGAGAGATGGCATAGAGACAGAGGTAGAGAGAGACAGCAAGAGATGGGGGAAAGAGAGAGAAAGTGGGAGGGAGAGAGAGAGAGAGAGAGAAGGAGAGAGAGAGAGAGAGAGAGAGATCTTTCAAATTCCACACTTATGCACGAACTGGACCTGAGCTGGCCAAGCCAGCGAGGCTAATTGTATTCTCCACTTTTACCTCCACTTTGGCTTCTAATTAAGCTAACTGATAACTTCAATGGCCAGTGTGTGTGTGTGTGTGTGTGTGTGTGTGTGTGTGTGTGTGTGTGTGTGTGTTTCATCTCTAATTGGACTCATGTTTCTACTCTTTTCAACAGCAGCCACCACGCTCAGGCCTGGCGCCAGTAGGTTCCAGTTAAAGCCTTGGAGGGCTCAATAATGGATCACAAATGTTGTCCCACCTTTGATTAGTTAGCCCATTAAAGATCTATTCTCTTAACACCAATAAGGAGGGAAAATAAATGCCTTTAAAAGTCGCTGCTACAGAGAACACACAGGCATTAGTAGCCATTAGAATACTAAAAAGGCTTCAATGAGACGTCGGTGAAACTAAGGACGCATTAGTTACAATGTAATGGTGGCTTTTAAGTACTATTTTAAGGACTTTATAGCGAGTGTTTCTACATAGCTTCTTAAACACCCTTATAATAAAGGTTCCCAAAAGGTTCTTGATGGTGTGGTTTTAGGAATATGGTTTAATTGGTATAGAACAGGAGTCTCCAGGCTTTTATGACTATGAAAGGCCCACAAAAATGTTCAACTGATTCTGCTCTCCTAATAAGATTTATGATGTTGATTGGCTGCTAGATTTCTGTGAATTTCTTAGTTCAACAGGTTTAGATACTATATTTGTCCTCATCTAGGTTCTTCCCACTCAGAAATCATCCATTGAAAGACCAAAGTGGGGACTGAAGTCATGACTTCTACCCCAAGAACCTTTGGTACTGGATATGATTTCTCCAAATACAATCATCGTCATTTGTCACTCTGATTATGAATTTTAACAAATGTAGATTTTAAGCATTTCTGGGACCACTGTTTACTTTTGAGTATGTTTTCCATTTCTGAGGATTACTTATCTATTGAGTGTGCATGTGCTGAAGGCACTGTAGGCCACTACATTAGCTAGATGTATACCAGTGTGCCTAGTGAATCCATTGTTGCTGCTCATACTATAAAACACTCTTAACTTAATGCACTCATAGGCCAAGAATTAAATGTTTACTTTTTCCTCACACCCTGCACTTTTCTACAGCTACAAATAATGAGCCTTGGAAGAAAACTAACATTAGCGTTCATTTACCTGAGTAGCGGTGCAGACTAACGATAAGAAAGTGTCAGAATTTATGCATTAATTCACACAGTGCCGAGAATGGTCCACTGCCCAAATAATATCTGATTAGTGATGGGCCTGTGGTGGTAGAGGGTGGCTGATAATGCATAAGTAACGAATGCAGTTAGTTACTGTACACCTTATGAATACAAAAGTAATGCTTATTTACCAAATCTCAGAAGCATTAGACAGATGTTCTTGCAACCAGTATGGAGTCTTATGGACCGGTATAGACAGATCATTGATGATGGGCAGTCAGAGTTTTGGAATGACCCCCTTTAATAACTGCTTGACTGTGCCTCACAAGTGTGACATGACAAAGTGGTAGGTGTTTCTGATAAAATGGCCAAGGAAGCACATACAAGCCAAGTGTACCCAATGAACTGGCAACTCAGTGTCATTGTATATTTTATGCCCCTCCCTCCAACTGAACCAAGCAACCAAGCAGTTGAGTGTCATTCTCTGCCCTATTGGCCTCTATTTATACACCTGATGTCACACCTTCCAAATGAGAAAGAGGGAGAGAGAGAGAGAGAGACAGAGTGAGAGAGAGAGCGAGCAGTGCACAGAAATGGATACAGCAAACAAATGAAGTCAGACTGCGTTAAGGGAACTGGACAGTCAGAATGTGAGTGTGTGTCCTGGCCGCTGTCCCAGGTGTCAGCAGTGGAGGCCCCGTGCACAGGGTGCGCTCTTGTCCACTTAATAACTGCCATGGAAAACACAAGCCCAAGTAACCAAACAGACAAACAAGCCGGAGCCCGGTTCGTATTAATCAACCGGCGCAATGTCAAAATCAGCAAATATATACAGCGGCTTTCACACTTTCGCAGGGGAGGAAAAAACAAAGTGTGTGTGGGCAGGGGGGGGAGGGGGGATGTGGGATCTGTATGAAAGTGTGTGCGTGTGTGTGTGTGTGTGTGTGTGTGTGTGTGTGTGTGTGTGCACTGTGTAAACCTGGCAGAGTGGAGAAGCCTGCCACAGACATCAGCCCGCCATTTGCATATTCACGGCTCAATTTGCACTTGGCTATGCAAATGTATGCAAACAACATTTCAGAACATTTCAAAAATAGAAACCCGCATTCAAAATGACACTGGGCTTCTTAGTATTCAGCTGCTACTGAAAAATAAATAAATAAAAAGAGATTGAAGACAAACTTACAGAAGAAGAAAAAAAAACGTATGGTGGAGAGTGTGGACGTCGGGGTTCTTCATTCACCTCAAAGTGTGTTTACTCACTCCGCTGCTGTTTCAGCACGCAGCCGTTTCAGCAGGCAGCCGTTTACTGGAAACCCCAAATAGCTCCTTAAAGAAATGTCATGTTTATAAAGAAGTTGTGTCCAAGCAGGGGGAAAAAAAAAGAAAGAAAACAAGACGTTTCCCCTGGCTGATGTGGTGACTAGCAAAACACAGATCTCTAATACAACGACTGTCACTGTCCATGATAGATCTTCTGTTTTCAATAAGCAAGAGGATTGGTCACAAAACCATTGGGTCGTAAAGAAGTCTCTTTATGGTTGAATGCTTGAATGTTTCTGTGATATTCGGTTTTCTCAGCTAATTCAAAAAACATAAATAGCTTAAAACACACTTGTTTAGTCCTTTCATTTTTTTGGCTTGTCTTGAACTGAAGACAAGCAAAAAAGTGCTGCGGGCTTGTGGTATACGCGCTGGCGTATTGGCGTATATATATGGCTAGGCGATTAACTTATTAGGACCCAAAACACCAGACTGACCAGGAAGCACCAGCAGGAACTATGTCCGACTGATGGTCGCCTCTCCTGTGTGAAGAACTGAACTTAATAATAAAGTGAGCATAAGAAAGATGTGTGTGCTCGCTTTAGGGTGAAGCTTATAATCTTATTTCATGTTTTATTTTATATATTTTTATAATCTACAGTGATTGTGCACTGTTTAAGGTAATGCTACATTTTCATTAAGGCCAAATCGCTTCCCTTGCTGGTGGCCACATTTGGGACAGACAACTGCCTAGGATGATACACTTGTTCACTGAGTAAACCAAGCCATTTTTAGCCCCCAAAGTGGCCAGCAGCGAAGGAAGCCTTTAGCCTTGATGAAAATATATCATTACCTTAAACACTGCATGACTACTGTAGATTTTAAAAACATAAAATAAGATTGTGAGCTCCACCCTAAAGCAAGCACACACAGATCTTTCTTATGCTCACTTTATCATAAAGTTCAGTTCTTCTCACAGGAGACGAGAGGCCAAATCACTTCCCTTGCTGCTGTGCACTTTGGGGACATGTCGCTAAAACACAAATGGCTTGGTTACTTCAGTGAAAAAGTGTATGGCAGTTGTCTGTCCCAAAGTTTTTTAATATTGTCTCAGTATAAAACTTTCATTAAATGTAATAATCTATAATAATGTCAAGTCAAGTCAGGTCTAGTAGGTTTATTGTCATTTCAACCATATAGACACAGTACACAGTGAAACAAAACAATGTGCCTCCAGGACCATGGTGCAACACAAGAACAGAAACAGAACACCAAAATACTACAAGTGCAGAGAGGATGAAAGAGAGTGCAAGAAAAATACAAGAGCAATAAAACAACAGGACAAGACAATATTTAGTGCACTTGACAGCTGCAATACTAGTTTGAATGAGTACAGTATAGTACAGTATAATGTTGTCTAGCAGCTGAGAGTTACGTGTGCAGAAATGCAGAACAGAGGTACACAGCAATGAATATAATTGTGCAAAGATAGCAGCAACAGGACAGGGAATGTGCAGTGTAATAAAAACAGGGGTTTTTACAGAGGCAATTGGAGTATGAGTTGTTTGTTCAAGGCAGAAAAGACCAGTGTGTGTATACATTGTGTTAGAAGGATGAGAGGGAAGTTTAGGTGACAGGTGTGTTGGTTGTGTGTGGGGGGGTTACAGTTTAATGTTTCAGTTCTGACTGATGAGTCTGATGGCCTGAGGGAAGAAACTGTTTCCCGTTCGGGCAGTGGAGGCCCATATGCTAAGGAACCTTTTGCCAGATGGAAGGAGGGAAAAGAGGCTGTAGCCACCATGCTGGTGGCTTTGTGGATTCAGCGTGTGGTGTCCATGACAGAAGGGAGAGAGACCCCAAAGATCTTCTCAGCAAAGATCTCTGGAGAATTCCCATACCAAGCTGTGATGCAGCTACAGAGAATGCTTTCTATAGGCCCTTTGTAGAAAATGGTGAGGATTGGGGGTGGTGCGCTTTCCTCAGCCTCTGCAGGAAGTAGAGGCGCTGCTGGGCTTTCTTGGCAATGGAGCTGGTGTTGAGGGGCCATGTGCGGTTCTCCATGATGTGAACACCAAGGAACTTGGTGCTTTGGATGATATCCATTCAGGAGCTGTTGATGTTCAGTGGAAAGTGATCACGTCGTGCCCTCTTGAAGTCGACAACCATCTCTTTTGTTTTATCCACATTTGGAGACAGGTTGTTGGCTCTGCACCAGTCCATTAGCAATTGCACGTCCTCTCTGTATACCACCACGTTGTTCCTGCTGTTCAAACCCACCACAGTCATGTCATCAGCAAACTGGATGACGTGGTTTGAGCTGTGCATTGCTGCACAGTCGTGGGTCATCAGCTTGAACAGCAGAGGGCTGAGCACACAGACCGGGTGGGCCTCTGTGCTCAATGTGGTGGTACTGGAGATGTTGCTCCCAATCCTGATTGACTGAGGTGTCCCAGTCAGAAAGTCCAGGATGCACTTAAAGAGAGAGGTGTTCAGGCCAAGAAGTCTTAGCTTCCCAATCAGATGCTGAGGCATGATGGTGCTGAATGCTGAACTGAAGTCTATGAACAGCATTCTCACGTGTCCTTTTTGTCCAGGTTGGTGAGAGCCAGGTGAAGGGTGGTGGTGATGGCATAATTTGTAGAGCGGTTGGAACGATACACAAACTGCAGGGGGGCAGCTGTGATTTTATGTGCCTAATGACGAGCCTCTCAAAGCACTTCATGGTGATGGGTGGGAGTGCGACGGGATGACAGTCATTAAGGCAGGACACTGACGACTACTTTGGCACGAGAATTATGGTGGTGGCTTTGAAACATGTTGAAATGACAGTGGTGCTCAGAGTGATATTGAAGATGTCTGTAAGAATATCTGCCAGCTGGTTTGCACATCCTCTGAGCATGAGACCAGGAATGTTGTCTGGCCGAGCAGCCTTCCATGGGTTGACTCTGAGTTTTCCCTCACATCAGCAGTAAATAAAATGGTCTGCATCTAATGGACATAAACTCCAGCAGTAACAAGAGACCAGCACAGCGTTCATCCACCATTCAGTGTTGATGTAAACACACAGCCTGCCACCTCTTGTCTTGCCACTCAGTTCCACATAACGGTCACAGCAGTATGCTAGCATGTTGTCAATCTGCATAGCCATTTCCGGAACACTGTCGCTGACCCATGTCTTCATAAAAAAAAAACACAGTAGTCTCTGAGCTCACATTGGGTAGTTTGCTGGAGTTTGATGTAGTCCAGTTTATTGCACAGGGAATAAACACTGGCGAGCAGGATGGACGGGATAGTGATAATTCGGTCATACGTGAACACACCACAGCACAAAATTCTTCCTCTGTATTTAACCCATTCACCAAGTGAAGCAGCAGGCAGCCAGGAACACGGCGCCCGGGGAGCAGTGTGTGGGGACAGTACCTTGCTCAAGGGTACCTCAGAGGTGCCTAGCAGTCTTGGGAATCGAACCCACGCCTTCCTGATTGCAGAGCGAATGCCCTAACCACTAGGCTACCAGCTGCCCCTGGTGCAGAGCCAACAACCTGTCTCCAAATGTGGATAAAACAAAAGAGATGGTTGTCGACTTCAAGAGGGCACGACGTGATCACTTTCCACTGAACATCAACAGGTCCTGATAGCTGGCTGGCCAGCATTAGCTTTTAGCCTAGCATGGACCCCCGCTCACTTGCCACACTTCCTGTTCATCACACACTGCTTGCGACATCCTCTCTCCTGCCAGTGGCATCAGATGACGCTGAAATCAGAGGGCTTCTTGCTGGTATCTTATCTGAAGTAGAGTCTGACAGTCGTGGACATGTTTACCAGCTGCTCGGATGCACATATTAGCGAAGGTTTGTGTGAAACTGAATGAAAACACACTTGTGCACCAAAGTTTCGGACCCAGAGAAGCCGCTGATATCTTGGAAATTTCCAATGTACTAATCAGTTGGAATATATTTGTTTATTTTTCAACTATTATATCTCTTGCTTTGTATGTGTTCAACATTTGCCACTCAGTGTGACTATGAGCATGGGCAAATCTCTAGCAACCATCTGGAAGACTAGGCTGTACAATCCTTCTGCATTTCTTCATAAAATGAACTTTTCTGTTCATATTTAAGCTTCTTCGAGGGAACCCTCTGAACTGGTATGTCTTACTCCAACCTGTGAAGAGTACAAGATGAAACCAAAACACACAAACCAAAATTAACCATTCGAAGTAGAGTAGTCTAGTCTGAACAAGTATGTTTGGCTAGGATGGATAGTGAGGTTAGCTATGTAATGTAGTCTTAAAATATAATATTCAGAATTAATATCATTTAATGGGCTCTAAATTACCCTTAGTAGAAACAAACACGACTATACAATAAGTTGCCTTTCATAACAACTGACATACAATGCAAACATTTGTAAAGGCATATTTCAAGTGTTGATTGTCATAAAGGCTGCTTTAGACAATTCTGATTTTCATTTCTCACCAGAAAATGTCATGACAACTGATGCTTGTTGGAATAACCTTTATAAATGTTTATGTAGGTTTATGTCAGTGGTCAAGAAAGGTTTATTTAAAAGGTAGCTTTATTTGTTAGCAGCAAGAAGTATGTTTGTATTTTGTAAGTGTACTTGTCAATCTCTGGGAGCCCTGACTGATAAGAAATAATTTGACTCTTCAAAATGGCTTGCTTACGTGCAGTTTATGTTTGAAATTATTATATTGAAATAGTCACAAACTCAGCAGTTGGGCTTCCCAAAAACTACTCAAAAACTACCCAGGACTGTAGAATCAACCCAGCAAACTGGCCCAACAAGCTCAACCCAACGTTTGAGTAGAAAAAAACAACCCAGCAGTTTTTAGAGTGTTTAAAAAAATCATCCGTATTTAAGCTAAACTTGGTCTGAGAAAGCAGTGGCGGCACCAGGAATATTTTTATGGGGTGCTTTGAGGTAGCCGAACTATATCAACAGCAGGATCTAGAAATTATTCTATGAAGCAAATATATATCATTATTTTTAATGGTTACTGATGAAATACAAACAGCACTCTCCAAGAAACAAAATAACACTCCCACAGGCCAAACAGCAGTCATCTCCACCACAAGTTACATATCCAGGTCAGGAAAACACAAAAGTTTTAAATGCTGCCCATGAATCATCAGGTTAGCTGGACACACACAAGCCACACCAACAATGCACAGTGTGAGAGCACTCTACAGGTTACGCTGGGCAAAACTGAGAATTTTCATTAGCTATTTGACACATACTGTACATATTACTAATACCCCCTACCTCTCACACCGCCCAATGTTTTTGTCTTTTCTACCATGTGCATGTGCTGGCCTAAAAACACTTTTTAGATGACCAAAATATTGTTAACCCATTCATTTAAAAAAAAAATTATATGCAAATCTTATCTGCGGTTTCTGAGGGTGATATAGGAGAGGTAAGCATTTTCGAGGGTTAGCTGCAGCACCCCATTCTCACTGCCACTGTGTGAAAGCCAAATTAGTTTTAGCATTTCGGTAAATAAGTGAGTAAATGGGTGGGTAAAGGCTAATAAAACACTTTATATTGCACAATGTGCGGTCAAACATGCAGTTGATGCGTGTTCAAAATTATATGACAAAAAGAAGCGTGTGTTTTCTGTTGAGTGTACAATAGTCTAATACCGTTTGTTTAGAAATCGAATAGCGAAAATAGTTAAAATCCCTAGTGATAAAAAGTCTCACTATTCTCTGTGTGCGCCCTCTTGAGAGTGCCGTTACCTAGCATTGGTCTCTCTTGCAGCTGACTGACAACAGCAATTCAACATGCCCATTTGGCCAAAAGGGTGTTGAGGGGACCCAACTAGTCGGCTTGGTGAGTGCCATTAAATAACACACTCCAGCTATTGTGATGATGGCTTTGCAAGGTGAGACTGCCACAGGTCCACAATGCTGCCTCAGCCTGTCGTGCTGTTGGTGCGGTGGTCTCTGAACAAGCGTGGGCATACATTCAGACGGGAATTCAAATCATCTGGAATTATTTTAGTGGGAAACATTTGTTCAGTTAGAGTGAAAATAAAAAAGTGACTGAATTGTGGCCCGTATTCCAATGCATTTATGTTGCTCATGTCCAAAACCTAGATTTTTTTTTTTTCGTTTCAAAAAGGAATTTAGAGATTGTGTTACTTCATTAAAAAAGTAATTTAAAAGGCAAAGCAATTTTCAAATTTATAGCCAGAGCCCAAGTGTTTTCTGACCCCTGGTGGCCTTGCCTTCTTCATCAGCCTCTCTGCAGCTCTTCAACACATGGAAGGCCTCCACCATGGTCGAAGGTTCTTGGGGGTGAAAGTTTACCCAGAATCTGAATGAATGAATGGATGGTTGGGTGGGCTCAGAGAAATCCACTTTGCCCCCCTCCCAAAATCCCATTCAGCTCAGGCTAGCAGGCCCGGTTAATCTGCTCTGCTGGCATGGCTGTCCGTCTGCGGGGCCACCACAGGGTCCGGTGCTGGCTCACCGCTGGCCCACTGGAGCTTTATCTCCTCCCCATGCTGCTCAGGATAAACAGCTCCATATGGAGCTCTAATCCCCCACTCTCTGCCCGCTGTTCAGCACCCAGCCTCTGTGTTGTTCTTTCTTAGCATTTTTCTTTCTGTTTTCTGGCTCACACTCTTTCTCCTTTTTGAAACTGTTGCTGAGTGGTTCCAGGTAGGTCTGCAGAAGTTGCTAACAATGTTCTCTTTAACTTCAAATGTTTTGTGACTGCTCTGCATCTTAAAGTCTGTGTTTTACATACCCATACAAGTTGCTAAAAATCCTACTTGAAAGCAAACTTTTAAGTTATTCAGTAGATGCACCTTTGGAGTTTATCTGCAGATCTTTCTAAATAACATCTAGGTTTTGCTCTGTATTTTTGTTCCATTCTTCCCTGGCCTCAGGACTTGTTCTCTTTTTTCTACATAACATTCCAGTTTTTTAACCCTGGCATATTTGGCCTTGTTTTGTCAATTGAAGCTAGTGGAAATTTGTCATAAAACTCCAGGCTTTCCTCAGATTCCAGAAACATTGGAGTGAATATGGAGTGCTTTTCTTCATATCATCCTTTTTCTTCTGTATTTTCTTTTTAAGATGCAAAGTTCCTAAGGAGGTAAGGCCTTTCTTCAGCTTTCTTTCTTCATAACATCGACATTTTGTTCTGCATTTTTGACCTATGACCCTCCTCTGGTACTAGGGCTTCTGGACTTGTTCTGCAGTCGTTTTTTGTGTAACATTGCAGAATTGTTAACATTGTGTTCTTGGTCTTGCCATGCCCTTTGGAGCTACTACAAATATACCTGACTTTCAACTTTTCTCAGATACCAAAATTGTTGGCCTTGATCTGGAGTGGTTTTCTTCATAAGACCCTTTTTGCTCTACATGTTCTCCTATGATTCATGTTCCTCAGGGAGCAGGATCTTCAATTTTTTTTCTGAAGACTTCCTCCAGTACCTCTGGACTAGTTATGAAGTTTTTTAGATGTGAAGTTTTCTTCATAACATTATTGAATTTTCAGCTGTGTCTTATTTGGTCTTGTCGTGCCTGTTGAAGCAACACAAAATGTGTTCACATTTCCAAACATTCAATGTACTACAGCTTTTTTGTTTCTTCGTAACATTCAGACTTTTTAGTTTTTGGTTATTTCATACCTTAATGACGGTCACAGTCCATTGCTTTGGTTGTCTGTCTGCTTACTCCTTCTTCTGCCTCGTTTTGTTCCTTTCTCTCTCCTTCATTTTTGGCCCCACCCAAATGTTCTTCCTTTCACTATTCACATGGCCGTTTGGTTGGACATCTCAGAAATTGCAGACATCTCAGAAAGGTTTGTCAGAACACTCTGCTCAGCTGAAAGTATAAGTACAGTATCTGTGATGGTTCCAGAACTTCAGGATACCTTTGCCTGAGGGCTGTCGGGCACTAGGTTGTATCTGAAAATGATCCACTGTGAAACTGTGTAGTCCTGTTTCAAGGAGCCTTTAGAAGCTTGTTAAAACACACCACACATAACTGTGAGCACTGTCTAGTACATGGTGTTAATTTTACGACGTGGACCCGGCAGTAAAAAGCAAAGCCCTGACTAATGATCTAGCCTAGCGCTAAACTAATAAGCTGCCATAGAGCAAGAGTTCCAATATTAGTGACAGACTTAACAGTCTTGAGCGGTTCTTTCTTGCATACAAGCCCCTCAGTCTCCTACAGCGGGAAAAGCGGTGACCTCACTGACCTTCCACAACTACAAATAGAGCTGGAGTTGGTTTTGGCTGGGGACTACACTTAAGTGCAGTTAATGAACATGCGACAGAAAATGGGTTGTCCGCTTAATATGCTGCTTAATATAGGCTCTTTTGTGGTTTCAAGTCCGCTGTAGTGTTATTAAAGCTTTTTTTTTTTTTTTGCTTTTGGCTTAAGATTCCAGAAGGAGGCGAGAAAACAGTGGGCGCAGGTCGCAAAGTGCCCACTGGCTCTTTAAGATGGGGTTTATGTGATCAAAATTTCATGCATGGCTGCTATTGGCGGTATAATGTTACGCTTTAAGAGTTGCCTAATGGTAGCCATGTGTGGACGTCGCTGGGGGAGAGGGGGAGTGGGGTTTTGAGGCTGACGGAGTTGAGTGGGGTCTTGAGAATGGAGAGCCAGTGCAGCAAAGTCATGTGTGTGAGTGTGTGTGTGTGCGTGCGTGTGTGTGTGTTGATGCAAGGTGGGCTTGGAGAAGCCCAAATGGGGGAGAGAAAGCGAGGGAGCATGGAGAACTCTCACAGAGGCTTGGAAAAGGCCAAGCATATGAGATTACAGCATACCTCAGAAATGTGCTAGTTGGGGAAAGTTTGTGTATTTTGGGACACACTCCAAATTTTCCACAGACAACTTTTCTTCTTTTTTTTTTTCTTCTTCTGAGTTGTACTGCTCCTGCTCACAATTTCTCTCTCTCTCTCTTTCCATTTTTTTCTCTCTTACTCTTCTCGTTTTTTCTTTCCTTCACATTCTCTCTCTCCGTCTACCTCTCTCTCACCCTCTTTTCCTCTTTCCCTGTCCCAGTCTCTCTTTCTCCCTTGCTCTCTCTCCTTTACAATCTTTCTTTCTCTCTCTTGCCATTTTTCTCTATTGCTCTTCTAACTCCCCCTTTATGCCTCCACTTTCTCTTTCTCTACCTATTTCTCTCCCTGTATAACTTTCTCACTCTCTTTACCTCTCTCTCTTTCTGTCCCAGTCTGTCTTTTTCTCTGGCTCTCTTTCATTCCCATGTTCTCTCTCCTTAACAATCTTTTTTCTCTCTCTTTCCATTTTTCTCGTAGTCTTCTCTCTCCGTTTCTTTCGTTCACTCTCTACCTCTCTTTGTATCACTCTCGTTCTCCTTCTCACTCTGTCTCAAATTTATTTTTCCCTTGCACTTTTTCATTCAATTGCTCTACCTTTTTCCCTTTCCTCTTTCTCTGTCTCAATCTTTCTTTCCCTTGCTCTCTCTCATATCCACACTCTTTCTTTCACTCACTCTCTAAGGATAATATATATTATTGAACGCAATTAATAGTTTTTCAGAAACATGTGCTTCCTGTTGTTTTGTGTTTGGAAAAAGGATACTACATAAGTCAAAAGTGACCTAGGAAGGTTCCTACCATTTCGAACAGAGGAAGACCATTATTCAGTTCATGTTTCTTAATGTTATATCAAATGAAAATGTCCCTAAATGGAAAAATATATTTATTTGAACAGACTGGGGATGAGGCGCTACCTACCTCTGTTAATTTGGGTACTTTTTGTTAAAATGATCTTATTCTAGAGAACCCCCTTCAGCTTCTTCATTACAGTCTCCTTGGTGGCTCAATGAGTTGGCTAGCTAGTTTATTAGTTTGCTCTGGCTTGCAAAAATGTACAGTATTCTGAGTCATTAGAAAGTGCGAGTTTCTGTTTGTAGTAGTGACCGTGTCAAAGAAGAAGCACGGAAATTAATGTGCTTTACTCGTGTTTTGCTAAAATTCCTGGTGGCCAATCCTGGAGACAGCCTACATGTGATGCATCTGCTCTTCAAGACTGAAATGGTTATATTTACAAATGCACCTTAAAAGTAATGATACAGCACTGTGCTACTGTTGATTTCCAAGCAATAGAATTGTTTGCAGGTAGAGTGATTTCTGCTTATAAAAATTCTGCCTTCCTCCTCACTCTGTTTGTTAGCTGAAATACCTCTATAACAGAGATGACTGGTAACAGGCTAGTAGGGCTAAGCCTTCGTCCTCTCTCAAAGAAAAACAGACACAAAATTAAGGCTTGTTTTTGGCTTACAAATGACTAAAAGCTGGTTATTTTGGACTTGGACTTGTGGAGTTGTGAACAATAGCACCATGAACCACTGGCCAAAATGGGGCTGATTCTCATCTAGCCCAAGTCGCAGATTCACACAGCCTATCTGTAATCCAAGGTCAAATGTACTGTGATGTATTCAATGTAGTGAAATACCCCCTAGATTCACTCACCATTTGCTCAAAGTGATTGTAAAATACCGCATATGAACATTTTAACTTTACATTCACTGGCAGTGTTTAATGCAGAAATATTTTGATTTGCTTCATGGGCTATTAGATTTATATATTAGTATTTATGTTAGATGTACTATTTAGTGCCAAGCTAACAGTGGTGATACAGAAGCTGTAAACAAGACACTTAGAGCTTGACCAGACTGTTCTGTTAATGTGCTGTAGCAGGAAGCTAGACAGTGTTTCCAGTAGAAACTTTTCTCTGTGGCAGCCCCCCAGACTCTTTGCCGCTAAACAACAAACTGAAAGTACCTGCAAAGGTTGACCAGTTGATACCCCCCACCCCCACAACAAAACAGAAATGCCCACAACAGTTGCCCAACACGTTGCCCTCATGCCAAACTTCTTGATCCAGCAGAAACACTGAGACAGCCCATTTAATTGTTTCAGTTGTGCTGTTGCAATGTGTGAACTATTGATAGGTGCTAGTACCTATCATTTATTGATAACTTGGCCCTCCCATTCAATACCATGACCAGACCATATTGAATCACCATAAATGAAAAAACACTGCAGTATCTAGAAAGGCATCTCTGTCACATGTTTAAATAAAGCTGGATAAAAGTCTTGTATTTTAGAAACCAATCAATCAATTTCTTATTTATAGTGGAACTGAAAGCAGCTGACGGTGATGTCCTGAGCTACAGTTTGGGCAGATCAAGGCATGTTTTGCTAAATACTCTCAAAGAAGTAATTACATATACTTTGGCAAACAAACCTTAATGGTCTTTTTTGTTTTTGTTATTTTTTATGTGGTTTTCATACATAGGCAGATTTAGGGACTCCTTCACGTGTTCCCACCCTACTGAGGCATACAGCATACAGATAAATCAGATGAGATACTGACTTGGCTTGCACGACATGATGTGGGGATTAGACAACATAGAACTTACCCACATTTTTCTCTGTGAGCAGCAGTCGACCACACCCGGGGAACATGAACTTCACACACACTTCACAGACATTCACACACATTAAAAAGATGCTTGCAAGTAACATGCTTTAATATAATTTTCTACATTTGTATGTTTGCATTTGGTGGACTCTCATTCAGAGCGACTTATGTTTGTGTTACAAATGCATTGTAGCATTAGGAGTCTTGCACAGGGATTGGTGTAGCGTGGTGGGCTTACCTATGCAGGGAATTGAACCTCAGTCTGCTGCATGGATAACAATCTGAATTTTGAGACCACTGGCTGATTTAATGCAGTTTACCTGCTAATTTGGAAATACCTGCTAATATGTTTTGACTCACACTCTTGGCTGCACTACTATATTAATGTGTGCCAGATCTTTGCTCAAAAATGCTCATGTACTTAGTAATGAGTCAGAGCATGTTAGGTCTTCTTAGTATTGTGGAAACTGAGCCCCTGCACTGATCATTTAATCGACTTATCAGATATGGACAATGGTATGCAATATGGTACTTTGTGAAAGAACCTACAAAATAAGAGTGCACTGTTATTTTCAAATGACAGTGACATTCTAATGGCATTAAATGTTAATGTCACCATTGTGGCAAATTCATCATTAATGTTTCTAATTCATCATTAATGTTTCCTGCCTAGTTTTAATTAGATACAACATTGTAAGACATGCTGGAAACTCTGAAAATGTTATGCAACTGCTCCAAACAAGCATTTTATGAAGCTCAAGAAGATTTTTTCCCTAATTTTTAAAATTTTCCACCCAATATAGTAATGTCCAATTCCACTAGTATCTACATCCCTATCACACAATGCTGCATATCAATTTAGCCACTGAATATTTTCACTACTGCCAATCATGCACTAGTGCTGAGTGGTGGGATGGGGGACATTCTGTCTACCCAGAGAAAGTGAGGCCATTTTTACTCTTTAGGACCCTTAGCCAAGAATGACTATGGCACGACCAGAGATTGGAAAACACTCAGATGGTCGCACCACCCAATGAGATTCTTGACAATGTCCTGTAAAGCTTGTCCAACCTGGCAACAGTCAGGCCTTTACATTCCAATCCATTCAATACATTTGGGCTCTCCTAGGGAAGCTCACAATACCTTCTGAACCTTTTTCAGTGTGGGTACCAGTGGTGATCTGACCCCTCTCCACCCAGCTGAAAAGCCACTTATGTATCCCCCCAAGCTCCATACCTGCCTTAGCCTCGCCCCACTTCCACACTTATCAGCTTTTAAATGCGTCTATTTCCCCAACCCTCCTATCTCCCATCAGTGCCGACCTGCGCGACGGGATGCCTCCGCGCTACAAATCCCATTACTTTTATCCTTAGCTAATACCGGGGCCACCGCCATGCTGCTGTCAAGGCCGATGGCACAAACAATTTGCCTTTCCTCAGCCTCCATTTTCTTTCCCTCATCGCCCACAGGGCCTGGGAAGAAATGAGCAGGGGGATGGGGGGGCTGAAGTGAGAGAGAGAAGGTTTGAGGTTGAAGGATTGTCCAGGGGAATGCTTGAGATTTTTATTATGGCCAAGGATGTGCTACTCGAGGTGTGAGCTGGAGCGGTCTATACCTATGAATGAGTCACTTAAATAGACACAGTAATTGTATTACATGGTGTTTCAACAATGGCCTTCAGACACAAATACAGCAAGTGTACTGGGGAAATGTACTGGGGAGTCTTTGTTATGAAGCCAACCCCCATGTTAGATCCGAAATGGTTAAACCATCATTTAGCTGGATGGCAGAAAAAGATGTGACATTTATCAACCATCTATTAAAATTGTCCTCCTTTGAGAAGATCGATCAGGTCCTCAGGACCAATATAACTCATTTTTTATACTGTAAAAGGTAAAAACTCATCTCAAATCATGTTGAATGCTGACTACGTATGCTTCACCTGGAGATGTTTCTATTCAACAGCAGACAGGAATGTATAAAAATTGAAGTAAATGAGAAACCACACTGCCCAGCGCTTAGACAGATTAAAAATCAAAATGTCCTTTTTTTCAATAAAACAGGTTTGTGTGGCTCATAAACACTACTAAAGATTAAAAACAGTCCTATCTGAATGTACTGCTTTCATGCAGTCATGAAAATAAACACATTTACAGATATCCATCTATTCAGCCTATGGGAGTTTAGCCCCACCCATTCAAGCTGAAGTTATAAGGAGTGTTTCAGCCTGGGGTGCTATTCAAATGAACAAATATCAGTCTCATTTACATATATCAGTCTTAAAGGCACACTAAGAAAAACCGATTATTTCTAAGGGATGAAAAGCATTTTGAAAATAGTTTTGTCAAAAATAATTATGACTGTAAAACAGAAATATTGTAGGATATGGGAAGTTTATCTTAATGGCTCTTGGACTATTGGTTTCTATCACATTAACAGAAATAGAAGTACTTATCAGATAATGCCTGCTGTGGGCTGGCGCCCTGGCCCATGGTGAGTCCCTGCCTCACGCTCGTTGACCCCGGGACAGGCTCCGGGTACCCGCGACCCTAATAAGGATTAAGCAGTTACAGAAAATGAATGAATGAACGAATGTCAGATAAAGCATAGAAATACTGTTGTGCACCGGACTAATGTTACTAAGTAAGATAGTGGCAGAGATCTTCAAGAACACTGGAGAGACAACTTTCAGGCTATTTTTAATGTATATTTTTCAGATGTATGAGTAATTAATGTAGAACACTGATTTCCTTTGAAGTTCTAAAAGTGCAGAGCATTTATGCAGCATAATGAAATTATCTGTCATTGCAAATTGTAACACAGTACTTTTTTTTGTTTGTTTTTTTTTTTTGTTTTTTTTTGTAACACAGTACTTGCTAACTTGAAAACAATCCATCGACGTGGGAGTCTGAGGGTGTGTTGGCAGGTAAAAACAAACCCTGGTGTGCCTCATGTGAACCTTGGTGTGCAACTAAAAAAGTTGACCTCCTGAGGATCTTGGTCCTCATTGAAATATCAAGCAGCGCACAGCCTCTTGTGGCTTATTGCTGTGGAATATCACACGACAGAGAAAACTGGTTTGCATTTCTGCAAGAAAATGTGAAGTTTGGAGACACACAAACATTGGTTTTAAGCCTTACATTCACAGGTTGATCATTTTTAATTAAACCACAACAAACTGTCACAAACATCTTTTTTTTATATAACTGACCTGAAGTCTGAAGTCTTGAAGTCTATTAATGAGTCTGCTGTTTGTGTAGCTCCGCAAGACTGATTTGTTGCTCTGCGTTTTGTCCCTTTTCTGCCGCCTTAGCCATTACGTTTAGATTTTCTCTCCTTTAAGGTGACTCACCCCTCCACTCTCTCTCCCCATATATAATGGGGGCGACAAAACCACAAAAATCCAATTTTTAAACAATCAATACTCAGCCCCTCATCAGCCTTTCAAAAATCTAAATACACACGCACTACACCAGATATTAACTGATGTTTTAGTCTTAGAGCCAATATTTCAAAAACTATTGGCTATAAAAAGAACAATGATCATAATAATAAAACTTAAGAAGAACAGTAGTGTGATTCCTGGTGTAACTGCACTAACAAGACATAAATAAAACCAACAAACCCCCAAATAACTGCATATAGCACGGCTTAGAAGGTTGTAGATGTTATCACAGTTATCATTATCATCAAATGTATGTAATAAAATCTTGGATCAAGGGATCCAAACTAAAAATAAATGCACCCTTGCGTATCCTGTGACATGTGTATCCTGTAGGCTATTTGTCTTTAATACCATGGAAAGTTACTGAGACAGTTACACTCTCTTTCTCACACACACCCTAGGCCCCTCCTGCTCCGACCCTTGTGACCCCTCAGGATTCTTCTGTAGCATGATTGGCAGCCCATGCAAATAGCGCAGAGCCACTGAGTGGCAGGTCGGATTCACTGGGTGTCTTACCCACCATGCCCTTGGCTCCTCCCCGTCAATATGCAGTGAGTCAGCTGCATTGGGGGAGGGGGGGGGGGGGGGTTCATGATGACCTCTACCCTTTCCAAAAGTTTATGTTTCAAGGGAGCCACCTTCCAAACATCTGCAGCTTGGCTTTGGAATGTAAAGCATATTTTTTGGCAGTACCTCTCTCTCTTTCTTTCATCTAGTTCAGTAAATGCTAAAGTATTTGGCAAAGAACTCTTCTAAGCTAAGCTATGAAAAGTTTAGTCAGACCTTATGATGAATTATCATGGGTGACAGTTAATGTAATGCTGTAAAAACCTGAAGGAAAAGGAATAGATTTGTTTCTGTGAGATAAAATGATATAAAAGATGGATGCAGGTGTTTCAGTATCAGAGTTGCTGAGACAGAACAAGTACATAGTTCACTGGTCAGTTATCCTTAATGGGGAGGGTGAAACATGAGAGATTGCTCAATAAATGGAGGTGAATGGAGCTAAATGACTAAAATGTTAAGTTAATTCAATAATTTTAGTAAGTAGAAGAATGTATTACATGCAAAAAACATAGGAAATTTAGCAGTATCTTTTGTTCTTTCCTACAGTGGTTTGCAGTTGCTGCTGTCATGAATGTGCATGTTAGAAAGGCCTGTAATGAGTTCAGCAGTGGTGAAACGGTGTATTTGTCTGTATAAAAAAGTTTAACGCTTTACAAATTACACTTTTGGACAAAAGCTCTGTAGGAACTCTCTCAAGGAACTCATACCAGCCCAGAGGACATAATCAAGTGGCAGTTAAGCATGAACACATCATCCACTGTCAAGAAGTACCCCAGACCACAACAGGAGACCCAGGTAGAGATAATCAGGTAACCATGACAGACAGCACCATTACAACAGGTAGACCACTTGACCACTTGTACTGGTTCCAGGACTGCCAGTGGCACCACTGAGGCACCCCTGAGCAAGGCACCATCCCCACACACTGCTCCCCGGGGGCTGCATCGCTGGCCGCCCACTGCTTCACTTGGTGAATAAGTTAAATGCAGAGAAAAATTTCACAGTGTGTGCGTAACAAAAAATGACCACTTTACACTTTACACTTTACAGAAGGACAGAGACGACCATGAGGCAGAATGAGAAAGGTATAAAATCAAATGCGAAAAGCCTGGGCTACATGTAAACGATCTTAAACCTTAGTATGCGATTGGCACGGATCAGACGTCATGCTGAGCTTTGTTTTGTGTTCCTTTGTCATGTAGAACCAAAGTTACTGTAATTTAAAAAAAAATGTAATAATAATAATACCACTACTGGGGTATTATTACATATACACATACTTATAAGTATGTACGTATACACATACTTATACTCATACTTATACTCATGGTTTATATACACATATATATTTACAAACACACAGAAATGTCTATATTTATATTATTGTATTATTTGTACAGTGTGCTTTTTATATTATACTGTTGTGTTGAATAGCTTTTATTCTATTGTTTTCTCTGCTCTTACCTTTGTACTGTCCATTTTCTGCCGTAGCAATGCAAATTTCCCACTTGTGGGACTTATAAAGGTTTGTCTTGTCTTATCTTATCTTATCTTAAAAAATGGCGTCACACGCAAATGACCATAAAGAACAAAAAAGTCAGAATTTCTTTTATTTTAGATCTGAGGAACAAACAAAAAAAAAAAAGCTGAGCGAAAGAGCTGCAAACGGCTAGTGTGTAGGAGAACAAACACTGGATTTAGACTGTTTTACACCATTTGTATTTGCTGAAATCAGAATTTACTAATACACTCTGGGTTCTGAGAGTTTAGGGATCGCTAGCTATTGTGACTGACTCCTAGCTAAGATGATGACATATGTTAGTCTGGATTAGCTGAGATGAGTTTTCTTATTCTTTGTGCACCCACTGAAGCTCCACGACAGTGCTACTAAGTTGGGTTACACTGTATGATTTTTACCCTAATTTTACCCTAATTCCCAGGACTACTAGTGGCACCTCTGAGGTATCCTTGAGCAAGGTACTGTCCCCACACACTGCTCCCCGGGCGCCGTGTTCCTGGCTGCCCGCTGCTTCACTTGGTGAATGGGTTAAATGCGGAGGAAGAATTTTGTGCTGTTCACACTGTGTGCTGTGGTGCGTTCACGTATGACAAATGGTCAGTTTACACTTTACACTTTACACTTTTAGCCCAGACTTCTAATGAAATGCTACAGAGTGTGAGTTGCTGAAAGGTGTAATGGCTTTTAGCCCTCCCATCCAATGTTACGACTACTGATAAAGCCTTGTGATACATTTCACTGTTTGTTGTGCTTGTATGTGACAAATAACTCCTCAAACTATACACTACAAACTCCTCTACTACACAGCTTACAACACAGTGTAAGTGTGGGCTATTTTAGGCTGGGTCAGATTCCACATTTCTTCTTTTATCCTTAGATATCTGATCCAGTGTTTTCTGTAATGGATTGGCACTGTTTTTGCCTCTCATTGACTCCGGCATGTATAATTATTCTCTCCCAACAAAATACAGGTTGATGGCAAGCCATTTTCAAGTTGAGAGTGTAGAGTTGATTTGAGCTGCTCTGTACTTGCTTACCTGGTTACATTACTCACAAGTGCATTCTGTTTACATGAATAATCAAAATGCATAATTGAGCGAGTTTTTTTCAATCGCATCAGTTAATAATTTATGAATGAATAAATAATACACGTTTTAAAGCAAAGTTTATCTTCGTACGCAATGTGTAATGCCGTTGTCTTCTGTATCTGTCCAGGAAATTGCACATCCATCCATCCGTCCGTGCAGGAAGGATAACTTACAGGGATCAAGTGATGAAACCATTCTGCCATTAAAAGACATACTTTCCACAACACATAAAATGCAGTTCACACCCAGAAATCAGAGCATATTTCCCCATTTTAGCTGAGAGAGAGTGAATCTGGCTCCTTGATCAGTCCTAAAGGCACTGATAGCCAGACCTTCTATAAGCCATTGTTAAATGTTGAATGCACTCGAATCCAGCTCTTTTTCGGAGGCTTTGGCTTTGCCTTGGTGCGGCCACCCCACAGCTCGGTTTTTTTCTGGGGAAGCGGGTGCAGGCCCATAAGGTGCAGCATGTCCCTTTGTGGCAGTGTTCCCTAGTGATTTCTGCAAACACACTCTCTCCTCCCTTTCTCTTCTATTATTCCTTTTGTTCTTTTGCCTTTTGTTCTTTTTTCGGCTCCCCCTCCCTTTAATTACAACCTCTGTTCTGGGAGCGCTTTTGTTCTCTCTCCCTCTCTCTCTCTCTCTCTCTCTCTCTCTCTCTCTCTCTCAGTATGCAGACTTGACCATGTGGCTCAGTGACAATGCTTTGTATGGACCCTGCTGCGGGGTGTCCATGTGAGGGCGAAGAAAAGAGGGAAGATAGGGAACATGGGGAGAGAGAGAGAGAGAGAGAGAGAGAGAGAGGGAGTCAGGGAGGTAAAAGCAGTCCACTCAAACTTCCTTGCCCTAAGCCTACTCCTTCATGTGTTTCCAGACTCATAGGGGAGGGCAAACTCTGGCCAGTGGTTGTCTTCTTGGACAACAGAAGGGAAAATATAAACAGTTACCAGGGTGTCCATGGGTGTGTGATTTTTGTGTGGAAGTGGGCGAGCCAATTGGAGAAGTGGTGAGCTAATGTCCTACAGAATCTCTGTAAAGGGAGAACTAAGTTCAAGGTTTGTTATGTTATGTCAAACTACATTAATTACTGACAGTTGCTAGCAAAAACTGCTTAACCCTAGCCAAAGGTTTAAGGTTCAATGTTACTTTATTTTCATCAGCACGTACATAGTGAGATGAGACAACGTTTCTCCATGGACCACGGTGCAACATACGGCAACATACAACATTCAACAGAGTGCAGGTTACAACAGACAGTGGACAACAGACAGACAATAAATAGACAGCAAGTG
>JBBPCZ010122850.1:15942-26350 GCA_037974445.1 Brycinus macrolepidotus | reverse complement strand
AGATAGATAGATAGATAGATAGATAGATAGATAGATAGATGTTCTTGTTAATCTTTGTTAACAACTTTTTTTTTTTTACATTATTGTCTAGGGCTGCCAAATAATAACATAATCAATCATGACTAATCATATCAGCTCATATAATTAGTTAAGATTAATCATCTTTGTCTTATTTGACCAAATTAACCATGATTTTTTTTCTTTTGTTAAAAGCAGTGAATTGGACAAAATAAGCTTAAACATAACATGTACATTATTTCCAGAGAGTGAACATAGTTTCCAGTTTTCATGCCTGAACTTGAGAGCAACAGTGGCTTCAGGTATATTTATTTATTTATTTATTTATTTATTTATATACATACATATATATATATATATATTATGCAAATCATATACACACACAGAAGGCCCAGTCATCAAATACAGCCTCAAATTCATATACCATGAGGATGGAGATTAGTGAGGATAACCGGAGTTTTCCAATTTTGCTGTTAGTTTATTCAGATTTATCCACAGATCTCCCTCAAGCTTTGTCTAGCATAGTCTGCCAAATCACTGATACTGCTGTGTTTTGTGTTTTGATAGTACATGTTCTGCTTATAATGGTACTTCAGAGCCAGTGTGCATTGGTGATAAACACATTCACAATGCTGGTAGCTGGAAAGAACATTTATCAAAAGAGTCATCAAAGGAACATTTAAAAGCTGTGTTTGAATTAGAGGGCTGCAGTCATGGAGTCATAGCAACAGCACAGCTAGGCTAGACAGCAGAGCTTTGGCCTGCACCACTACGGATGGTTCGAAGGGTAAAATAAGGAGAATGCATTTATAATATTAAGATTAGAAGATTAAATACTTCAGTGTGTTAAGTCTGACATCACTATTAATAATTAATATGTCAGTAATGAAACTGTCCTGTGATCACATTGACACATTTGAGGTAATGCTACACCATGGTATAGCAGCATACCCGTGCCAATCTCTCACAGAATAGGCACCACTCAAGTGTTATTATTGTGTAGTTCTGGATTTTAAGGGCCACCGTCCAACACACACACACACACACACACACATACACACACACTCTCTCTCTCTCTCTCTCTCTTTTCCTTCTGAGACAATAAGACGATGGATGATCACAGAGTGAGTTTAATACCCAGTAAGAGAGGCTTAAGACTACTGGTGAATATGTGTGTTTGTGTGTGTGTGTGTGTGTGTGCGCCTGTGCATGTGTGTGCGTGTTAGAATGGGGGATTTAGAGTGAATATGTTCAAGGTTAAAGAAAAAATGAGGAACTCAGAGACCTGGGCCCTTTCCTGGATTCTTTGAGGCATTTAAGCCCTGAAGTAATGTTGCACCTCTTTTTCATACTTACATTTATAACCACAACTTCAATCCTGACCCTATAAAACCTCAAATTATAAACTGAAAGCCACTCTTCCTTCCTGTTTTTCTGTTGCAGTGTAATTACACTCGTCGGCTTCCTTGGGTAAAGTCATGCACAAAAAAAATGTCACTTCTGCTGCTTATCATCGGCAAGGCTGTCAGTGTCATCGCCTGATTTAGATTTAATTTATCTGAGCCTCATTTTGACGAGGTCATCTCTTCCTGTGCATCTGTCAAAAGGGGGTCATCGTCAGTTCCATTGCTGAATATGAGGTCAACTGGCTCATTCTGAGATGTGATCAGCGTCCATGATGAGTCAGTGCACAAAAGCACTGTCGCACACCCTCCAATCAGAGGGCTTTTCTCTGTTTTGTGTGGATAATACCGGCTCAGGAAAAAAAAAACTTTCTAAAAGCCATCTGAAGGATTAACCTGTATTCCGGGCTTCACCACAGCATTTTCATTTTTCTTCCAAAAGTTCTCTAATGCTTAATATATGGACTGGAGGACTGCAACATTGCACAGTTCACAACAATGCTGATTTGTCTTTGGAAAAATAGTCAATACAGTTATATGCAAACATTTGTACCCACTAATCAAATTACATTTTTTTTAGTTTTTGTTCATCCTCTAAAGGAGGATTTATATATTTTTTATTTTTTATTTGCAAAGACGAAAACTGATGGTAAAATGCAACTGTCAGCATCGGGAGCCAAGGGAAGGAGACGCAGATGCGGGGTTCCGTTCGTAGACTTTATTAACAAAAGTGAAAACCAAAAAAGGCTTGAGGGCCTAAACACACCAGACATGCAAAATGGTAACAGATGAGGGGATAATGACGGTGGACTGACCCCAGTACACCAAACACAGGAACTTAAATACAAACTGAACCAAAGCCCGAACAAATCAAACTACCTAATCACTTAAACTAAACCACCCAACAGCTGGGACTGCGAACATGAACCAATTACCCGAAAACACAGAACGTGACTTCAAAATAAGAGTTCTATAACACAGAAAGAAAGAGCGGCCTCTAGCGGCTGCTGACCACGGATATGACAGCAACATGAATAATGGTATACATATTTGTTATAATCACTAGTCAATATAATAATAATTTGTTCAAATAATGATGATTTCATTTTAATCATATTTATTTATTTATCGATCTATCTATCTGTTTATTTATTTATTTATTTTTCACTTGGTTATATTCCTTTAGTAGCTATCATGCTTGTGTCTTTGTTACACCTGGTAATATTCTAGTGTTTTTGTGTAACCCTGGACCCCTCGTTTGTTTGTGTTTGTGTTTCTTGTTTTTTTTATATGAAGCATTTTTGGATCTCGCAATAACATCCTGTCTGCCTCGACCCTCACTCTTCTAAAGGTCACTCGACCCTTGCAGTATCTCAGAAGTGAAGACTTGTCGATGCAGAATGTAAACTGAGAGTAAATATAATTAATTGCGCAACTCACTAGGTAATTAATTCTGTAATTAGGTAACTACATTTGAAGAGTATAGCACAGGGGTTCTGTTTGATTGGAATGAAAACCTGTAGCCACGCTGGTCCTTTGCAGTTGATTTTACACCCCTGGTATGGCAAGGCAAAGAAAAAAGCATTTGCTTAATTATTAATCTGGGAAAAACTCTAAAGGGTGCATGACCACCATTACTTTGATTTTAGGAGCCCACCCTTTGGGAAAGTGCAAAACAAAACTCCATTGAACCAAAAAGCAGCTGACAGAGGAAAAAGGTGAATACCTAAAGAAGAATGAGTGGAAATTGGAGAAGCACATCAAGCATTTCAATTACTAGAGCACTGCAAGTGTCAATGTACATTTTATGCATCTATTATGTGAAAAAACTATACAAGTAGTTTATAATAACACTATTTCGATAAAGGTATGTTGAAGTTGCCTGAACTAACTCCCACTGAAAATTTCATAGTGGTGCAAAAAAAATCATCTGAAGTGTTTCAAACTGCTCACGCATGACATAAAGCTAATAATTTCCTGCTGCACCTTCAATAGGAAGAGGTGTCAGAGCTCTCAGCAAGGAATAATTTTTGCACTGGAGAACTTTCGGTGAAATATCCTTGCCACTTAATAGAACAAATGAACACACCAATCTTAGAAGAAAAAACACAGATCACAGCAAAACTGGTTTTGTTCTGGTTTTGAACAAAGACCCAGTCATACTACCTTTCAGGCTGTAAAATTCAGAGCCGTTTCTGTACACCTACATCCTAATTCGGGGGTCTTATCTGGTGAAACAAAATTAAAATTTTTCCAACATAAATATTCTTAAAATGTTTTACTAAACTCTGTCCATATAAAAAAACAAACACCATACTCTAAAGCAGTGGTTCCCAAACTGGGGGGCGCAGAGGTATTGCAGAGGGGCGCACCAATGGATTAAACTTGGATTAAAGTTTGAATCTGAACCTGTGTAGTTTAAATGGAGGGGTCAATAATGTTCCTATCTAGTAAAGGGGGGCCCTGCAGAGAAAGTTTGGGAACCACTCCTCTAAAGTGATGTAAACAGCATGCCAAACTAATGGGCAGTGATATAACACTGTTATAATACAATCCAAAGCCTAACGAAGTGTATTTCTGGATCCTGTATGCCAGGGGTGTCAAACATACGGCCCATGGACCGGATCCGGCCCGGCAATTTTACAATTTCGAAAAATGTAAATCCATTTCATTTATTAGCATCAAAAATATTCTTTCAATCATAGAAATTGTTCAAACAGAGCTTAAAATACAGTTTTGAGCTAAAAGAAAGTGCATTGTAAGAGTTATTGAATTTTATATTTTTGGGAAAATTATTTTTCTCTATTTGAAACCATGAAAAATTTTGTTTTGTATAATATAAGATAAATGATTGACCAAAAAAGACTGGTATAAAGCAGCTATCTGTATCTTTAGTATTTGTTCATGATTATTTTAAAGAACATTTTTGGAATAATGAACATTAATTTTTTTTCATAATTGATCATTTATAAATTTAATTTAGAAAGAAATTGACCTCTGATTTTTATTATGTTTTTTACTGTTCATTGTTGGTGAGTTAACAAGTTTGCATTGCTAATGATATACTTTCCTGGTGTTCTCCTCTGGTAATTCTGGTAAATTGCTAAGTTGCTGCTAAATTGCTAAGTGCACCAAAATGTAGAAGCATTTTTAAGGTCTTGTGAGTGCAGCTTGAGAATTCTGTCATTACATGGAGCTTCCTTTTTGTGTATCAGACGCAGAAAATTCCACCTCTGTACTGAGACTCCATTTTGAAACTGTTCTTGCTCTGCATGTTTTGTGCTTCAAGGCAAGTGGAAAAGGCAGTGTTGGCATGACAACACTTCACCAACTCAGCAGCCAACGATGAGATTGCCTCTTAACCCCCAGCAAGCGTGTGGCCCCACCCCAGCCAGGGGAGCAGGGGCCACAATAGAAAATGACTGCTGCTCCACTCACGGCAAAATAAGAGGCAGAGAAACCAAGTCTCGGACTCAGTTTTGGCTGACTCGCTGTATTACGCATCAGGTTATGAAGACACAAGCAGCAGCAGTGTCCTCAGGAGAGGGGCTAAACAGTGAAGAACACAGAGACCACACGTAACGCTGCAAAATGCTGTACATCCACTTTTATCGGGGTGAAGAAGAATGTGCTAAGAAGATCAGGATTATGCAGTGAAAATAGCAATAACTGAGCCCCGCTGGCCTACACAAAAAACCCTCAGCTACATCTCAACTTTACACACACACACACACACACACACACAGGCTTACTTTCATTCAATACACTAAGCTTCCTTGTAAGGTTTGCGTCAGCAGAGAGGTTGGAGCTGTCCTGAGAAGCTCTGATATACCTCCATGGCAGAAAGAGAGAGAGAGAGAGTGAGAGAGAGAGAGAGCAGGAGAACACGAGTAGAACAGTTCTGTGTGAGTGAGGGATGGCTCGACACTGAAAGAACATTCAGCTCATGACTTTGTCACTCTACCATGAGCTGTAAACGTATTTATTTATACTCTACTTGCTGAAATTTAAACCACTAAGCCACAGTGACAGAGAGGAGAGCACTCACATGCAGAGCTAATCCACATACAGTGGTGACTGTGGGGGAACTACCAGTAATGCTTGTCCAACATTAGAGAACCATTGGGATACACACTGCTCTCTGTATTTACTGTTCCATCGCCAAGAAGGCCCAGCAGTATCTCTACTTGCTGCAGAGACAGAGGAGAGCACATCCCCCCATTTTTCACAACAGAGAGCATTCTCTGTAGCTGCATCCTGGCATGGTACAGAAACTGTGCTGCATCAGATCACAAGACCCTGCAGAGAATAAGAGGACAGTAAGGACTGCTGAGAAGATCATCGGGTTCTCTCTCCCCTCTGTTGCAGACATTTACATCACACACTGCACGCGCAAAGCCACCAGCATTATGGATGACCCAACACACCCCTCCCATACCCTCTTTTCCCTCCTTCCATCTGGCAAAGGTTTCACAGCATGCAGACCTTCACCACCAGAATGGGGAACAGTATCTTCCCCCAGACCATCAGACTCCTAAATCAGAACTGAAAAACAAAGTGTACATCATACACACACACACACACACACACACACACAAAAGTGTATGCTAGTTTATGAATAGTGTTACAACAGCTAGAAGCTGCGGCCAAGGTTTCTGTGTATGGTGAAAGTTGGAAATGGTCACAGCTCTCCTGTGGATTCCCATCTCTCCAACAGATTTAGGGTGTAAACACACTAGGTGATCTGGACTGTGCCTGTGCATGTTTGACTACCAAAGTCCACTTCTTTTGGCTAGTGTGCTCTGTACCTTTCTGAGGAGGTGGGCCTGGGCACAGTATTAAGGTACTGGATAAACCTCTGAAATCCAGCAGCTCACTGGATGAAAAGAATAAAGTAGTGGTTAATATGATGACATAACCATGGTCAGGTCTAGAATCTGGCCTAGTGTGAGTACACCCTTAGAGCAGCACAACTGGTCAATGAGCAGCACCAAAGCACTAGAGAAGATGTCCTCAACCAGTTAAATTGTCATCACCATGTTTTGTAAACACTGCTAACACAACAGTCTGCTAGTACAACTCAGATTGTACCTATATTTTAGAGAGAGCTCATACTCAAAAAGTCAATGTTAAGCTGATGTTATTCATGGATAAACAAGACAAAGACTAGTATATGTGACTCCCCCAAACAAGTTTTATATAATTTTATGTTACAGTCATAATGCAAAAGTTTGGGTGTGTTTTATTGATTTTCTAAATTATAAGTAGTGCACATATACAGAGAGAATAAACACACCTGTGCATCTAATGCACAATTACAGTTTATTTTCTGAATTCACCATATGTAAAAATAAATAAAACAGTTAATGTGGCCTGTAGAGAAGCTATCACATTTAAAGTTTTATTTTTTACCCAGAATGTTTCCCAATACTAAACAGAATACAGTATTGTGAACCAAATTTTTTGGGGTTTGTCTGTCTGTCCAGCATTGTTAGCTGAAGGAATAGTATTTTTCTAAAACTAAATGAAGACAAAAGACAAATATTTGTAACTGGAGGTGAGGCAAAAAAAAAAAAGGTTTATAAGACACTTGGAAATCTGGCTCTACAGACAAGGCAGCAGATTTCGTGCCACCACTGGGCTCTCCTAACCCTCTTCTTAACAAAACGCCTTTAGTTTCTTGTTTAAATGGGGAACACAGAACAGATCCTGCAGCACTGCAGGCTACAGCAGCAGCAGTAGAAGCATCTCAAGGCCCATGTGCCTGATGATGTAACTCTGGGAGAAACCTGGGGTGTTCCTTCAGGTCAGAACACACAGGGGCTTATAGCGTTCTCACTCTGCCCCTCATTCACAACCCCACAGGGAATAACATACACACTTTCTTTGCAGCTTGACACAAAATTTAGGATGTCATTTTTTATTTTTCGAAAAAAATGAGATGAGACTCTTATTTTTTCATATCTCTAAAAGCATATGCATCATTTATGGTGGGGACACTGGAGACATTACTGCTCATTACTTTTTGTCGAGGGCAATTTGGTCTTTGCCCCTTTTTGAAACAATGCCCACTTTGAACAAATACATTCACCACCCCCTGACATTGTTTGATGGTAAAACATGAAAAAGAAGATAAAACTGGTCAGATTATTTATGGCATATATGGTGATCAGATAACTTATATGGGACTATTTTATTGCTTAGTGTTCATTTTGTGGGTAGTTATACACACAGCTTTTCACTTTTATCCCTCCTGTTCAGGGGAACACTAGGACGTGAAACTAGTATGAATTAATCAGTAAAAAACAGTTTTTTGATACAGTGAATATGTTAAATGAGTGATTTCAGTCAATCTACTAAAAAGCATAATTCATACAACAACCCAAGGACTTTGGGATCAAACTGGTTGATTTTTAACCACTGTGTGGGCTAAATGAACACATGAAACATATCAGAACATTAACAACACTTTATATAAGTACCGTTCTATAAAATACTTTTAAATTCTTATGCTTCCCTCAAGCTGAGAAACAAATACCATATTTACGAGATGAGCATTAATGAGTGCCGCCACTGAGATACTGTTGCATAGGAGGTAGCTACATGAGCCACTACACTACACACTATACCAACTGTCCCTCTCTTCTTTACATCAACAGACAGAAAAACAAAAATAAAGAAAAAAAGACATTATTCTCAGCATGTTCCTCTTGTTTCCTTTGGAAACCACTTGAATACATATCATACTTACAATCTCCTAAGTCCCAGGAAGACTTGAAGGAAGCACTAAATGAAGAATCATCTTACATTTAAATATCATGAATCGAATAAATTGCGACATCATTTTGCCCAATAAGCCATGCATAATTATGCTGCACCACTTTCATACAGGTGTAGCAGCAGCATTCAAACACAGCACATTCCTGCCTTACATTATTTACCTAAAAAAAAATATGAAAACTATACCAAACTTGGCTGATTCGGAACATGCATACCTAAAATGAACAAATAAGACCAAAAACAAAACCCAATAAACACAATGAAATGTCTGTTGGCCCACTAATGACTTCAATTCAAAGCCATTGATGTCTCCTACTGGGCTGAGAAGCACTTGCTATAACTTCTGCTTTAAATACCAAAGGCATAGGACCTTCTTGAGGTGAATAAAAGCCCCTGGATTAATCTCCTGAAGTGCCCTTCAATCTCCTCACTGACATTGCCTCCTTGCTCACTATCCTTAGGCTTCAGGCTCATTAGCTCTGTCTGTTCTAGCTAATCACACTGTCTGTTCTAGCTAATCACACTGTTTCTCACCAGCTCCTAACTCGAATCACTTCTAACATGCCTTCAGGCTAATCTGAGCTCATTTGCATCGAGAATTGTAAAACATGTTTACAAGGTACCTGGTGACAGTTATGGCTTCCTGTTGAAACTGCACCTCATAATGGAGTTTTATTGAGTTTTATATGCATTTCAATTAGTTGGTGCTTCAAGAACCCGAGACATTTTAAATTAGGAGAACTCACGCAGAGGTTGTAGCCAGAAATAATTATGAGTAATTATGAGTCTGACTGCTCAAATAAGTTGTGATGTCAGCCTCCAAATTGTGTAAGAGCTCTGACCTGAACCTCCATTAACAACCTTTATGGTATTATCAAGTGCTTTAAAGTTTTGATATTCATTTCTGACTTTAGAAAAAAGCTAGATGGATTATTGCAGGTAGTCTTCACTGCAGACTGTAGCAGACTGAGAATGATTTGATAATGCTAATGTGCATGGATTTTCAAATGTAACTGCACTATTGGACAAGGCCTAAAGTGGACGGGACATGACTGCCAATTATTTGTGATCCAAGCTGAGATGGAAATGTGGCTAACCTAGCTAAATCTATTTCTACATCTTGCTATTTGCCATGCTTTTGACAAAACGTATCATAACGAAACTGATTATGATCAATTTTGAAATCCATTCCTAACTCTAAATACATTGCACATCAGCTGTTTCCTTTCCACACCAAACAGCAAACACTAATTTATTATTTTACAAAACTATATACAAATTAATAAGGGGGGAATTACACCTAAAATAAAAACAATACAATTATAATAATATTAATTACATGACAATAGCAAAATAAAACTGTGGATTTCAGCAGTTAGGCTACTAACTCGGCACCCACTCCCTGCTGCATGGTTTCGTCCTGGTGGTTGGCAACAGGTGAAATCTGGCAACCCCACTTACTGCAGAAGACATGTTTAAACAATTAGCAATAGCAACAAAGTCGACAATGCTGTGGCTTTTAACATATTGTCCTGTCAGCACAATTTATCACCTCAAATTGATTTAGAAGATTACACAATAACACAATTACTGTATTAGAAATAATTTACTTCTCAATTAAATTATAATGCTAGAGGTTAGCTGCAATTGCATTTCACATAAAAAGAGGTGCCAGAGCTCCACTCTGGTACACTCAGGGCCAATGAAAGCCCTGATAGTGACAGAAAAAAACATTACATCCAGTCTGTGTTTTATACACTGCTTTTTATACTCTGGAGTCCCGGTTCATTGGCCCAAAAACTGTTGTTTCCTAGAGTGGCTGACATATTTATTCCCATAGTAGTGTGAGCACTAAACCCAATAAAATGATAGTTGACAAATGCTTATGGTCTCAGTAACTAACTACAAAGAGACTCTGCTAGCGAGGCCTGTCCTCTCACAACCCCAACTGTAACATGACAACATCCTGGGTAATTACATGACTTCTTGCAAATACCTGACGAGTGTGTGTGCATGTGTGTATGTAAGAACGAGTGTGTCAGATGCAGAAAGTGAGAGAAAAGAAGCCGGAGGTAAAGAGAGAGAACATGTCAGTGGCTGCATAAATCATATGACTAGAGGCTGGGTAGTAGCGGGGAAAAAGAAGGGGGAAAAGGCAACTGGACGTTTTCTGTCAGCTTTGATCACCTGTGCTGTTCCCTGCAGGA
>JBBPCZ010122850.1:0-15842 GCA_037974445.1 Brycinus macrolepidotus | reverse complement strand
AGCGGGGAAAAAGAAGGGGGAAAAGGCAACTGGACGTTTTCTGTCAGCTTTGATCACCTGTGCTGTTCCCTGCAGGAAATATAATACCACCTGACATTTCCAAGGAAACGGCCAGTGAGCTGGTAAAGAATGCCCCGTTCTTCGTGATCTCATGGTTGTGGAGATCACTGGGGGTGAAACACAGAACGGATCAGCTCCGATTTTACAGCATCGCCAAACAAATCAACAACACTGTGAAGGGTAAAGAAGGCACAGCGTAATGCAAATGGAATCATGCCTTTTCCAATAATATGACACTCACAGCATTGCAGAAGCTGTGCATATAACCGAGTACTTTATGAAACCCTGATTAATTTCTGAAATGACAAAAAAAAAAAGCGTTAGCAGCAAGCGTTGCACTGGATTGACTTGATTCAATGCGTGTGTCATTTCCTCATGAATAAAATATATCACATCAATGCAGCTTTGTCTTTCAGTTCACTTACTGCTGTGGAAATGATGTGCACATTTGAATCAAGTACATTCAATCTATTGTTTACAGTAGGAGTGACAGCATGAGTGAAGTGAAGACTAAGTAAAGAGTAATTCTCAGAGCTTCCGCTCGAGCCTGGCTTAGAGTACATGCGACAGAGAGTGATGTCTTGATTGCTCACCAAGATAGCAGTGGATAGACAGGCATGTCACTGTCAACTCGGAAGGAGAAAGCTTAGATAAGCTTTATACATCTATTCCCTACTGTAACCCTTTCAGACTGCATTTACATTAAGACATCAGACAGGTAACGGCAAATTGGCCATTCCGTTTGTTATAATGACAAATATATGTTTCAGTGGAGCAATGACTAAAGAGTTTGGCGGTTTTTGCAAGCGTTACATTTTCACAAAAAAACACCATTCAATAGAATTCATACTTCACAAGATTGGAAGGGGGTAACAGTACAATAAGCCCACAATTAAGTTTGATTCACAAGATTTCAGGTTCGAACTTTTTCCCTGCCCAAGGTAAGTGTGATCCTGCTTATTTTTCAAACATAAATCGTCAAGTCAAGTCAAGTCAAGTTTATTTATAAAACATATTATCATACACAAAGGTCATTCAATGTGCTTTACAGGAATAGAATACAAGTTAAAAAATAATAAAATAAACTGATAGAAGTAAAAAAAGAAATAAAAGAATACATCAAAACTCAATAAAAGAAGACTGAAAGTGCTGATCAGTTTATTTTTCAAATAATCGATATTATTTATTTATCAATTAATCAATGTATTTGTTTGTTTGTTATTTTCATATGTATTACATATTTTTACTCTTACTCTTTGGTACAAAAATCATGTCATAAAGTCATACCAAAAATCACAGAAGCAATGTCATAAAGCAATTATCTGTGTGATTTACATTTGCAAAGGAACACTTCTGTTGTAATTTTTACTATGTGTGTCTGTGTGTGAGAGAAAGAGAGGAATAGACACACAGGCAGAGAGTACGGGAGGACATTGGTGCGTTTCATCTGTATTATTACATAATTATGTTAACTGTACACATTTGTCATTAACAAATTACCAGAGCTTCTGATGAGCTAGCAGATTTTTTTCGCTCACACATGCATAATGACAGAAGGTTTTTCATAGCAATCTAGTGTCTGTTCTCTATAAATGGCAGGGTTTAAAATGTCTGTCTAAAACACCTTCAGTGTGGGTGGGTCAAAATATACCCAAGGAAGCAATTTTTTTTCCAGTAGGGAATAAACTTTCTCACTCACTCCATCTCAAACTCTTGCTTTGCTGGCAATTTGAGTGACGCTTTGGGCGATAAACGATTACCAGCAAAGAGTGTGACTGTCTAGATATAACTCGACATGCAACTGGACTGAACTGCTTTTCCTGCAGTGAGGAGATATTTGGACATGAAAGCGAATGTAGGAAATATCAAGCACACCAAATCTTCACCAAATCGATTATCTCCGAAAATGTCAAAATGTCAACTTGCTCAACTGGACAAGTGAATTTCACCACTGTTGTCCTGACTTAGCATTTCACTTGCCCTTGGCAATCATTAATGCTGAGCCCTGTACTAGATTTATGATTTGATATTTGCACGATAGTTTAGAGAAAATATAAATTAATAAAATTTAAGACATTCACACTGCTGTGACACATCTCCACAGTGTACAATGTCACAATTCCCCTTTAGGCACTTATGGCCTTGTGAAAAACACCATGGCCCCACACAAAAGCGAGAAGGACAATCTTATCCGAGTAACGCCATCACTGTGACAACATTTACATGGCTGCATGCTGCCATCTGTTGCATACCGTTGGTGGTTATACCCGTTCTGATGAATGGAACCTCAAAGACAGCATATGAATACAGCGTTAGATATCAAGTGTTAGATCTTTATTGTGTACTACTGGGGCAACTGGTGGCCTGGTGGTTGCCCCAGTGATCGCAAGGTTGTGGGTTTGAATCCCAGGACTGCCAGTGGCACCACTGAGGTACCCTTGAGCAAGGTTCTGTTCCCATACATGGCCCCCCGGGCGCTGCTTCGCTGGCTGCCTACTGGTGAATGGGTTAAATGCAGAGAACAATTTCACAGAACGGATATCATCTTCCCGCTGTTTGGCAGTGAGGTTCTATTAATCAGAACTGGTGTAATCGCCAACAGTATGCAACAGATCGCAACATGCAGCCATGTAAATGTTGTCAGAGTGATAGAATTACTGGAATAAGATTGCCTTTTCTGCTTTTGTGGGGCCATGGTGTTTTTCACAAGACTACAGAGCCTCATTGACAGCATATACACAGCATTAGATTACCTACTTTTGCTATATTAATGAACTGTAATTACACATTTTCATATTTAAGTAAAGTGGCCCTTATAGTCACATGTGAACACACCACAGCACAGCACACAGTGTGAACAATGTGAAATTGTTCTCTGCATTTAACCCATTCACCAGTGGGCAGCCAGCGAAGCAGCGCCCGGGGGGCCATGTGTGGGCACGGTACCTTGCTCAAGGGTACCTCAGTGGTGCCACTGGCAGCCCTGGGATTCAAAGCCACAACCTTCCAATCACAGGGGCAACCACCAGGCCACAAGTTGCCCCAATAGGACACAGTGAATTGATTTTTTTCATTTAAGCAACATAAACAGACATCATCTTACCATTGTTTGGCGGTGAGGTGGGTTTCAAAAAGAAGTCTCAATGTTCATAATATGAAACTACTTCATGGTTTTACCTGCAGCTGTGCAACATCCTATTTATTCCAGCAGCAGATAAATTAGAAAGACTTGGCACATTACTATAGAATTCAGTTGATGTGAGGTAGTCATAGGTGTGTGAGTATATTGAGTATTTTACAGTGTCTTGGAATGTGGTGCAGCCAATCAGAATTTAGGACAGGAACTTTCTCTTTTATAACAGTCATTAAAGCAAAACACATTACGTACATACTAAAAACACAATGATTTAGCTGTAGTATTATGGTAAAATAGAGTTTGAAAATGATTTTTTCTTTCTTTCTTTTTTTTAATATACTTTTTATATACTTAGACTTCACATGACACCTGGTATGCTCGAAGCCCACATAGCTGATATGGGATAAGAGCTTTGTTTCACTAGGTAGGTGTGCTCCTTCACTCTAGCGCCCCCTTAAGTGGGGTAGGTGCAAAATACATTCCATTAGCTTGACAAACATTTGCCATTAACTATGCGATCTGTATGGCACTTTGACCTCTAGGAGGTGCATGACCCTAACTCCTTACTATGCATTTCTGGAGTAGCACCAACTATTGAATAGCATCAATGCTAAATCAAGTGCTAGCCGATATCTTGTGGCATGAAGGTCACAAACATCATACAATCTGACTGACATGCAGCATCACAGCCACATTCTTTGGAAGCACATCAATTTTCATTAAGTTTAATCCATACAGGGCGCTGCAGCTGACACATTTCAATATCTCAAGAATCTCAAGAAGCAACATTTTTTAAATTTATGTTTACATCTGACTACGTTCAACAAAACGGATGCTAATAGTCAACCAAAACTGAGCAGCCAATACGTGCCCGTGTGAATGGCAAATTGTAACGAAAATTTAAACAAGCTACATGTTTTCCTGTTTCTCTGACATGGTCTGGGATCAAAATGATTTTCAAATTTAAGTTTGTCTTTAAATCCTTACATGATATTTATAAAATTAAAATGGTCCCCTTTCGCCTGTCAAAGAGGTCAAATCATTCAGCCTCTCACTACTCGAGCCAGTTCACACATTCTGCTTGGATCGCTGCCAAGATCACAACCAAGACTCTTGTTTTTCTTACACTGTAAACATTTTAATCTGGTTAGGTTTGGTTTCACATTGTAATTTTACAAGCACACTGCACTTTACACTAGAACTTAAATGACATAGCTTTGTCCTGTTGTCATCACCTATGTGGACCGCATCTCCCTGTAACTGACATTCATTGGTTTATAGATGGACATGCATCTGGCATTGGCATGTTGTCAGTTTGACTGGTAACCATTTCCGTTTGAATGGAGAAAAATGAATGAAAAAAAGGAAAACTGTCTTTCCTATTCATTGCTTTTTCTGATGACATCAAGCATCTACATATATTTCTTTCTCTTCAGTTGGCACTGCTCTCCATATCCTCTCTCTCTCTTTCTCATCCTTCCTGAAATAAAGTTATAAGTTTTGGCATTTTATGAGTTTTTTCAAGTTGACTTTTGATTTCTTTGTGGGACCAAACTATAATTAAAAACTCCTCGTCTCCCCATGTGTTACTGCATCTCATTTTTACTTCTCTTCCGGTTCTTTTACTTCTGACAGTTTGCCTCAGCCTCCTGTACCTGGTCCAAAAGCCCCCCCAAAAAAGTGTTTTCACACTGCAAATGAACCGAACGATGGTTCAGTTGAAACCGGACCGAGACCTTCACTTTTGGTTGGACCAAATTTCAGCTCTTTCTTTGGGACCGTGGTGCTTTTTTGGTTTGGACCAAACTGGAAAGTCATAAGATCCAGACCAGACAAGTTACATGTGAAGACACCCTTAGACTTTGGTCTCATCTGAACACACTCTGTGAGATACCAGTTACTTTGTTCAGCACTTCAGGGGTTGAGAAAATGCATCCCTTACTTGTACAGCACATTGTACCAAAAAAAAAAAAAAAACAGAACAATGGAGACCAGACCAAACAATTCACATAAAGAAAACAATCAAAGCTAAATTACTGTCATTTTCTGTTGGCATTTAAGACGCTGAATGACATGATTGTGTTCTCCCAGCTGACGTCAAAGCTGTGTCATCTCTGAGATTTCTTTCTTCCTATCACTGTACATGTGTCATGGTATATCGCACATATACACATCGTAAAAAACATGAAGAAAGCATTAAAACTGGACCAAGTACCTCTAGTGTACAGCCCACACACATATAATATGCCACATCCGCTTATTAATCTAAGCTTAACCAGTGCACTGATGTTGTGGTCATATCTTGTCTTTAACTCCTCTGTTAGTAGGTCCTGACTACAATTACTCACTCTTGTAGCTACATGATATACATATTAATTTCCCAATAGTTACCCAATAACTTGCAGTAGCTGCTGAATAAAATGCCTTTCAGCAATTCCTAACCAAATCTCTATCCACTACATTTGTAGAGTTGATCTGAATTGAACTGAATTTAAATTTGTTTTAGACAGTAAATCTGTTGACTAAAAAACTCATTTATAATAGAATAAACATTTTAAAAAGCATGGCTAACAATAAAGGTCTCAGGATAAAACAGTTCATATAAAACTTATTCAGCTTTCAAACATGGGAGCGCCACTGTAAAAAATGAATGATCCGTTTGCTTTATCTGAGGTGTTCTGGTATCCATGGCAATCAGGCAAAGCCTTCTACACCATTACACCAGTTCTTTTCCTGAAGATGTATTCACATCTCAGAAAAAAATATATATACAGATTTACAGTTTACTTGACAAATAACTTTGATTAAAGAATTCATTTAATAAGAATATATGTTTTACATTTACCAGTAGAAAACTTGCCTTGGTTTACGAATTACGTATATTTCTAAGACTAGTGAAACTAGTAAAACTAGTTTAACAAATTCCAGTGAAATATTTGTACACAGTGTCACTGACCTAAAGCATCACTCTTTTTCCCCATTCATGATGTGCTTCACATCACATTAAAATATACAGAAAATAAAAACTTATATATACTATATGAATAGTTAAGAATCACTTATTCAATGCTCTTTATACAAATACCTTATTAAATAAACAAATGCTATAATGAGTTTATATATCCATGCAATCAAACAGCCTCCCCCCAACCAGGCCCAAGCTAGTTTATATTTTTTATATTGTTCTGTATGTAAATTTGTGCATCACTTCTGCTTTATTGACTTTTTTGTAAACCAAGTCATCAATGACATTTTCCACATTTTTATGCCAATACCATGATAAATTAAAAAAACAAAAACAAAAACATATTCTCTTGGCTAGAGGGCCCTTAATGACTGTTTATACCTATTACAGAGAGAAATGTGCTGGTCATCGACCACATGCTAGAGAAACAGATGATAAAGTTTGTGCTGAAAAATGTATATTTATATTAGATTAATGACTGAATTCTAAGCACATAATTTAAGTGACTAACTGCTGAGTTGCTTATACAGTGTGTCACAAGAATAGCTCCAGGGGAGAGCACTGACATATTTGCTAAGTGTGATTCTAATGAGAGACTATATATTGTATGTGCCAGAGGCTGTTGACAGCAGACATGGCCTTTGCTGTGTGAAGATTGTGTTTCTGTCACTGTGCTGACATCTAGCTGATTAAACTCAGTGTTTTTTGCACATCCTATCTAAAGTGCATTGATTAAACATACATATAGATCATTTGAAGCCCAGAGCGCAGCAATGTACTATTTACTACAGAAAACCAACAAATGAAGGATTCTGCACTCACCAAACGGAGCAGTGATGCAAGCCCAGCAACATGACTTCCACAAGTCTGATTTAATCGCTGATGACAGTTCGGCTAGTCAAGGACAAAGTCTCAGCTAGTGCCCGTGCATCCGAATGGCGTTCAGAGGGCACACAGTGCTAGAGCATTTCTCCACTACATTTTTTCAGATGAATGTGAGCCTGATGCTGCCGTGTCTTTCGAGATTAATAATCACAGGCCAGCGCAAACTTTCATGCTGAGTCACGTCGAACTTCAAGCCACTCCAAATTCAGCCTGTGTACCTTTCATCTCTCTCGCCCCCTATATCTTTCTCTCAACCGCTGTGGAGGGCGTCACACGCACTCATTTGTACAGTTACACTGGATCTAAGGACTCTGCTCTCTTTCTCTCCCCAACTCTGCCTCTTTTTCTCACTCACCCCCTCACTCATCATCTTTCTCTCCCTCTCTCTCTTCTATCCCTTCTTCTTTTCTCAAAATCTCCCTCATTCTTTTTCTCTCTCTCTCACTCTCTCTCTCTCTCTCTCTCTCTCTTCCTCATGCCCTTCTTCTTCTCTCTGTCTCCATCTCTCCCCTTCTCTTTCTCTCTCTCCCTCATCCCTCCATCTCCTTCTCTTTCTCTCTGTCTCTATTCACTTCTCTTTTTCTCTCTCTCCCTCATGCCTCCTTCTCCTTCTCTTTCTCTCTCTCTCTCCCCTTCTCTTTTTCTCTCTCCCTCATCCCTCCTTCTCTCTCTCTCTCTCTCTTTCTCTCCCTCATGCCCCTTCTCCTTCTCTCTCTCCCTTTTTCTTTTTCTTTCTCTCCCACATCTCTCCTTGTCCTTCTCTTTCTCTCCCCTTCTCTTTTCCTCTCTCCCTCATCCCTCCCTCTCTCTCTCTCTCTCTCTCTCTCTCTCTTTCTTCCCTTCTCTCTCTCTCTCTCTCTCTCTCTCTCTCTCTCTCTCTCTCTTTCTTCCCTTCTCTTTTTCTCTCTCTCTCTATCTCTCTCTTTCTTTCTCTCTCCCTCCTGCAGAACAGTGGCATGTACTGCCCGGGGTCTGTAAGTCACCTCTGTACAGTCACCTCTTCACATAACAAAATCTCCAGCTTAAATCAGACTAATTACATACAGTGACATTTACATGACATTTTGAAAACGTGGTGGGTATTAAAAAAGTGAATAACGAAAAAATAGACATATAACAAAACTGCTCACAGTTGAGCGTCTGTTGGTTTCTATTCCGTCTTTATATGATCACAGCAGTAACAGCTGAACTAGTAAAAGTAACCAGCACAGATCATCATCATCATGCTTAAAATAACACTAACATGCAAAACACATATAGACCTTTCACATAAGGACAACATGCTACAACACAAAAACTCTAAACAGAACCGATGAAAAACGTGAATATGAGCCGACATATGTCCGATGCAGGCCTCGGCTAATGATGTGCGATGAATTCACAGATGCTGCTCTATCCACAAGCCCGCAGAAAAAGGAAAACAGAAATGAAGCAATCTAAAACCACTCGGCACAAAATGTGATATTCATGATTTGAATTTCTGCAGCATGCAAGCTCAAGTCAGTCACCCTGTCATAACCAGACAGACGTGCTTAGCATCCACATGGAGAAAAGCCTGACAATCCTACCATGAGCACAAAGGCAGAAAGAGAGAGAGAAAGAATAAACCTGCAACTTCTGTGCTTAATTTTCTGATTATCTTTGGATTCATTTGACTGTAGCCTCTATGCAGTGTTCTGCAAAGGATGCAAACATGTCAGCTCTCTCGTGGTCTCGAAAGATGTTTGTTAAGTTATTTTTGATTAGCAGTTTTGCAGCATCTACAAACTGTGCCGCTGTTTCATCATTATTGGGTTGAAGAGCCTATTACTGTTACTGGATTTTTCAGAGTGATGTGCCAATTACCTCTGTTCTTACTGGCTGCCCTTTTTATTGTGTTTCTATAAAAGCAGCCCAACCTGAAACACTCCTTCGAACTTTAACGTGAGTGGGAGGGGCTAAACTCCTGTAGGATTAATAGGAAGATGCATGTAAAGCAGGGGCACCTGGTATCAGGTGTAAAAGCTTGTAAAAGCTCTCTCTCTTTAAAAATAAAACAGGTATTATCTTTGTAACCCAAAGAAAATGCATTTTCTTTGTGTTATTTACTGAAAACAGGCGTTTTCTTTGTATTGCTTACTGATGATGAAGGACTAGAAGCTAACTAGCTAACTGCGAGAAAATGCAAAGTGTGACTGCATGGTTGCCATAATACCAGTGTTTGGAGACACCCAAACTTTGGTTTTATGGGCAAAAAAAAAAATTGTTCGCACCATGGATTCGAACTCAAAATCTTCTGATTCAGGGGTGGTGCTTTACTGCTGTGCCACCAGGGGGGGTGGGAACTCGCCAGCTCTTACCAAGCCATTTATAAGTAAGAACGCATAGCCACATTCATGGGCTGACGATTTTTAATTAAACCACAATAAACAGTGACACACGTCTTTTTTTGTTTCTTTGCATTCGTGTTTCTCCGTTTTTTTTTCGTTCTGTGGCCTCCATACCCATGACGTCACAGACTCTCTCTCCAACGCACATTTTTAAAGGTGGCTTGACCATCCTCTCTCTCTCCCCATATATTACAGAGGGGACTCAAGCACAAAAAACAATACTCAGCCCCTGATCATCTGATTGATAAGCTATGTACAAGTGCACTGTAGGGGATATTAACGGACATTGGAACCATGCACATATTTCTGTAAGGGGGGGTGGTTCAAAAAAATGGGAGGAAAAAAACTTCTGGGCACATACAACCAATAGCCCCAGAAAATAGCCACAGAAAATCTACTATCATCTATGAAACATGCGACAATAACATCTCAGCCAGGAAAAAAATATTCACCCCAGAATTAACCTGCAACAGGATCTTGTTGATGCACTAAACGTTTCCTAAAGGTTATATGAAGAGCTCTTCAGAATGTGCATCTATGAAGATATCATAAGCAGAATATTCATGAAAAACAGGGGAAATGGTTTACAGTTATGGTGCGTTTATTATTTAAAAATATTTTTAGACTATTGTCAGACTGTGGAGAAAGAGTTGCCATCTTGATGTTCCCACAACGATCCCTGGAGATCCATGAATTGGAAATTGAGCAAGTCACTGAAAGAAAGAAAACTCTAACCACAGAATGGTCTTGGATAGCAGCGCTTGCGATGTTCCCAAAAGATTTGTAAAATTTTCTCTTGAAAGCAGAATACAGTTAACAAGAATTTTTTTTATTTGTGCAAACAGTTGCCAGCAGCGTTCACTACAGAAAGTAAGCCGCCTCTTCACTTCAGCGTGTTGCTTTCACTCCTGATGACAAACCAAAAGATCATAACCTACTTTTTACCAAATGCTAGGACAACAACTTGCCGTGGTTTGTGCCATAAAAAGCCCTTCTTTTTCACTTAGTCATCTTCAGATCCCATTTCTCACCTAAGTGTACATCACGGCAGGTTGTGAGTGTGTGTAGGCATCAGTAGACTAGCTGTACACACATATTGTAAGGATTTGACATTTTCCTTTTGCATATCCAGGCGTCTCAAAGAATTTTGATGACAGTGTTGACCCTTAACAGAGATGTTGTCCATTTGCCCGACTCTTTCAATTGAATGACAAGAAAAATTGGTTAATTACCCAAATTAATTACATTGACATTGAAAAAATCATGTATGGTCTATGGATGTAATGGTTTGACATTTTTCACAGTATGAAAAGTAAAACATTATCATATTTTATGTAGAGTGGTATTAAGCAACTTAAAACACACAAAAAGTGGTGAAAATATAAAGAAAAGAATTAAGCATTAGTTTTGAACAGTTTCTTTACCCCTCTTTTAGTTTTTGTGAGGTGAGGTCTTGAATTGGAAAACACCTTCGTGTAAAACAAACTAAAAACCCAACAAAAGGAAACAATAAGATTTAATCCTCTGCCAGATTTAATTTGTCACTCGGGATGTGCCAGTCATGAATATTTATTCCAATTTCAATTTCCTTCCAGTCAAAAAATAAAGAGTTCTTTGTGTGATGGCATAGAAGAACTGTTTTTGGTTACCTAAAGAACTTCACTGAAGTTCATCAGTGAACATTTTTGTGGAATGTTTGGGTGAGAAGAACCTTTTCTCTACATGATGTAACGGTTCCAGTAGGGACAACAAGAACCTTTATATGATAAGGTTCTTTGAACATCTTCACATGGACTAATGTGATGGTTCTTTTACGCTGTCACTGAAAGAACCCTCCGTGGCATCTTTTTATTTAAGGTTCCTCTAACTGATTAGAGCAGTGGTGGGGCACTCTTAAGGTAATCTTATACTGCTGTTCTCCACTGACCCCACATTGCTCCCTACTCGCCCCAGTCTTGGCATACACAGTGTGCAGGTCCCAAGGTCCACAGAAGGACACACTAGAACAGCAAACTCTAGGCCAGACGGTCCTGACTTTGAGTTCTCTAGTATGACACCACTTGTTTTTGTTCCAACTTAAAATATAAATAATGTGACATTTATCAGATATTATATTTTTTGCCATTTTGCCTACCTCTGTGAATAAAGTATGAAGAAATGACAATGCATATATTGTGGTCCCTGATACTGAGTCTGGGATCCTTTTACCTGATGCAAAAATGTGAGCATGCTGAAAAAAAAAAGTATAATTCAAGTATAATTCATTATATACATTCGTTCACATAAGTCGGCACAGTCTATGATAGAACTCCAAGTTATATGTTTAATATTTATATTTAATATATTTTGAATGTGATGTCTTCATTTTTGGAATCATAGAATTGGCCACTTAATACACAATGTTTGTGTGTGTGTGTGTGTGGGTGTGTGTGTGTGTGTGTGTGTGTGAGTGTGTTCAAGCTAAAAACCCAAGAATGTGTTATGTGTGTTTATCCACTCTGGCGCACACCTGTGTGTTTTAAATGAGGTTAGACGCTTCAGAGCTGGAGAGGTTTTGAGTTGCACCTGCAACTTTACTCTAGAGCCTGAGGGAAAGCCTACAGCAGTCAGGCCACCTGCCACACACACACACGCGCGCGCGCACACATACACGCACGCATGCAAAATCAAAACAACTTCTGATAAACTCCTGGCAAAGATTGAGCAAGGCCTCAGCGAGGGAGCTGGTTCCAGACAGGCAGAAGCAACAGCAGGACAGAATTCAAAAAGAGATTCTGAAACCATAAACTGATATTCTTGGCCAAGGAAAGCTCAAAAGAAAAGCATTTTACACGCCTCACGGCGAAATATAAAATCCACTTTCTGAAAATGTTTCGTTTTTTTAAAAGACTCTCATTCAAAAGTACCACAGAATATATTAGACACATATTAACAGATACATAAACAGAATGTAAGACCTTTGTCTTTGTTGTGTTGTGTAACTATGAAAGGTTCAATTCATTCCAAATTTTAGGCGGCCTGGTTAATAATTTGAACAAATCCGCTGATGAAAACATTCAATGCATATTTGCACTTGTATAAATTAAATGATGTTTCTTTGGTCAATGGCTTTACACTAATGCTTTTGGAGGCAGAGCTCATGTAACATTTATTTTTTGTTTCTTTGACTGAAATACAGGTAGATCCAGACAGCCGGTTATATCAAGTATCTGTATTTTTATGCAACAAAATGTATGACAATATATTCAGGTGATTTCTTTTTTTCAGGAGTGTTTTTCTTATTATATTATAGCGATATAAATTTTGTAGCCTTGGAGAACATTTCTTGATGAATGGATCTATAGAAATGGTCCAGAATTACTAAGAGTAAAATCTTGTTTCATTAATCTATATCAATGTAACAAAAAGCTTTTTCCTTCTCCTGTGAAGAGACTGTTTCGGACATTGAGGTTTTGTTACCACAGCGACGAAATGTTCCAGTACCTGGAAATGTTATGGGTGCTACAACCCCATCAACATCTGTCACATTCGCTTAGTCTGTTGTGGAACACACCAGAACAGCAGACGCGATGTCAAGCCGAGTTGCCCTCTCCCATCCCTCTCCCCTCCCCCCACCAGCTCAGTCCACCTGTCCATCACCCAGCTGAAGTGAAAACACATCCCTCCAGCCCAGCTGTGCCAGCCTGGTGTTCTGAACAGCACTGCCAAATTAGAGCGGCACTCGTCTTTGAGCTACATGGTGAAACAGGCTTACCCATGCCTTCTCTTTCTTCCCAGCCTGGAAATGAAGTCAAACCCCTGTCTGAGTTTATTCAAATTCGCCTTTCTGAAGCTTTTTTTTTCGGCCCTGCTGCATCTCAGCCGAAAAGAGAGCAGCAAACATGGCACCTTCAGAAACATCTTTCAGCCTCTGAAGAGCCAAGATCCGTCGGTCTGTACCGACCACTAAAACAGTCTGATTACACTTCAGGACATGGTACTAATTCCACTTTTATATTATGCCAGGGTTCTTTAAATTTTCAGGAACCTCTACAAATCTCTTGCACATCTCAGTTACAAAATGCTTCTTTAAAGAAGCAGTAAGTAGCCCTTAGATCTCAGAGCATATTGGTAAAATCTGATTTCAACAAATAAAAATAGTGTAAAAGGGTCTAAAACCAGTGTTCGCTCTCCTACACGCTCGCCGTTTGCCCCGCTCCCGCTGCGGGTTTTCCCTACCTACTTGTGGCCGGAAACTATTCTGAAAGTGTTTTTTTCGTTTGTTTCTAAGAAATAAAAGAAACTTTGGCATTTTTGGTTTTTATGGGCATTTGTGTGCGACAACATTTTTCAAACCCCAGTTATTATTATTACATGTTTTTAAATTACAATAACGTTGGTTCTATGCGACACAGTAACACCAAACAAAGCTCAGCACGACATCTGACACCTCGAGTATCAAACTGGGAAAACTTCCATATAAAGAGTTGTTTTGCCGTATGACGATGAATTACCATTTGTGGCACTTCTGGCACGCATTCGTGCTGCTCATGTTCTCAGAGAGTTTAAAGCTGCTCTTCTATTGTAATACCTCAAAGAATGTTTTCGGCACCTTTATTTTTAAAAGTGTATTCTGCTTAAACTGTAATTAGCATTTATCTGAATATAGCTTGTCATGCACAGCACTATCATAATGATTATGAAGAGTGGAAATAACGTTCATGCCTTGTTTCCTCTCACTTGCATTAATATCTCTTTTTTCGTTTTTTCCACTGGAACATGCAAAATTACCGACCAAATATAACCTCTTAGTAACCCTTAGAACTTGGGTAAAAATCTGATTTCAACAAATAAAACCAGTAAGACAGTCTAAAACCGCTGTTTGCTCTTCTACACACTCGTCATTTGCTGCTCTTTCGCTTGGCGCTGCCGCTCAGGCACTCTCCGCCCCCCTCCCTCTGCAGGTTTTCCCCACCCATTTGTGGGAGAAGACTATCCTGAAAGTTTTTTTTTGTTCATTTCTATGACTTTAAATAAAAGAAATTTGGGCATTTTTGTTCTTTATGGGCATTTGTGTGTGATGCCATTTTAAAACTCCAGTAGTGGTTATTATTGCATGTTTTTTAAATCACAATAACTGGTTCTACACCAAACAAAGCTCAGCATGACGTCTAACACCTCGAGCATCAACATAAACTAGGGCAGCTTCCATTTAAGGAGTTGTTTGTTGTGCTACTGGCACAGATCTGTGCCGTTCATGTTCTAAGGGTTAATACATAATCTAAAACCACTAATACAACGGGTTCACAAAGTGACATATGCTAAACATTTCGACCTCAGATCAGGACAAAATCACAGGAAAAAGCTCTTCCAAGGCCATAACTGCTGTACATGGACTGAAAGCATTGGCATGACTTGTTGAAAGCACAAAATAACCAAGAAGACTGTATAATTTTACATTAATACAAAAACAACAAACTGCATGTGGCCCATTGAGTTTGTCTCTCAGTTTCAGTTTTTGCCTGTTCTGTGGCTGGTGCTTAGCATGCACACTGTGGTTATTTTCTTTGTTGTAGACACCAGCTGCGGGAGTGAAATTCAGGGTTAGGCCCTAAATGAGTCGTGTCCATACAAACTGGCGCTCCTAAGTCAGTATTACTAAGCTTGTTTAGGGGATGAACTATCAGAGCAGTTGTGGCAAACACACATACAAATACACACACACACACACACACACACACACACACACACTCACTCACACACATTGTCACATTTAATATGCCAGATCCAAATCCAGCTTTTTCCAGCACAAATTAAGCCCTGCACCTGGCCATGTTAAGTTTGATTCATGCCAGTCATACCATCATATCATAACATTTAAAAGACAATATTCTAGTTTTTTGTTTTCAAAAATGAGTTCTAAAACATTCTCTAAGTTAGATTATGTCACTGTGCACCAGCGAGCAAGGAAAAAAATCCCAATTTTCTCCTCAATTTAGCTGTGTTCAGTTTCACCCGCTAGCCAGGACTCCCCCAATTACATGACACTGCCATTACTGTGAGGTGGAAGGCCAGGTTTGAAAAAAGTTAAAAGTAAAAGCCTTATCAGCTCACCACAGGAACACCGTTATAAAATGCTATAATACTTTTTGACTTTTTTAATGATTTCAACGGTGGTTAATTTGAAAAGACAGGATTTATTTGAATGAAAAGATAATGAATGCAAAGCAACAGCATGTGGCCATACATTTCATAGTGACACCCTGCCTGATTTCACTGCTCTGTGGTATTTATAGTTCACGGATGAGCACACAACAGCCTCATCATATTATCCTTAAACCCTTTTCTGAATCGCTCTGGATATCTGCACTAATATACACTCAACAAAAATATAAACGCAACACTTTTGTTTTTGCTCCCATTTTTCATGAGATGGACTTAAAGATCT
>JBBPCZ010122824.1:0-26364 GCA_037974445.1 Brycinus macrolepidotus | reverse complement strand
CCTTCACTGGAAGTAAGGGGCCTAGCCCAAACCCTGAAAAACAGGTGTGTCCCAATACTTTTGTTCATATAGTGTATAATCTCCATAGAAAAACATTGCCAATAGAATGGGATGCTTTCAAGCAGCAGCACATGAGCCTCATCTTGTCAAATACCAAGCCAGAGAGGTATAAAGCCCCACAGCACTGGGCTATGGAGCAGTGGATCTGCGTTCTCCGGTGTGACGTATGTTATCCAGAACTAATAATCCAGCATCAATATCTGACCTCACTAATGCTCGTGGCTGATTGCAATCAAATCCTCACAGCAATATTCTTTCATCTAGTGCCATCACAGAAGAACAGATGCTATTACTGAAGCAAGGCGGAGGTGCCTACTGATTTCAGAAGACGTTCGATGAGGAGGTGTCTACAAGCTTTTGGACACATAGCGTACACTGACTGTGCACCTGTTTCAGACTTCCAGAACACGACCCCGTGCATCTGTCCTGATACCCCAACACATATGACCTTATTCAGCTTCTCCTTAGGCAGGGCAGCCAGGCACTGGTCCAGAGTGGCGATTATTCGAGCGGGATCCTGCTCATCGGCCTGAATGGGAGAGTTTGGGTCATTTTCATAAAGAATTCTGAATGAATAACGAATGTTAGCAAGTTCCACCTTAACAGTGCAGCAGTTACTGCTGTGCCATTTCAAGGTTACTTTTTTTGTGATAAGCAGCTGTGAACATGTACATAGTGTGATGAGATGTTTCTCCATGGACCACGGTGCAACATATAGCAACATTCAACATATAGCAAGTTACGACAGAGACAATAGACAACACATTAAATTGACAATTGTAACGGTAATGCATGTAACAATATAGTGTGGACGCTATGTAAACCTTCTAGAATGATTAGTATTGCACCATAAGTGTGATTATTGCACAGGAGGCAGTTAGTGGCATTGAGCAAAGTGCAGGGGATGATAGAAACAATACGAAAAATAGACAATATAGTAATGTGACAGTAGTGTGAATGGGATGTAAATCTGAAACAATCCAATAATAGACAACATAATGTGACAGTAGTGTGAATGGGATGTATAATTGAAACAATTCAATAAATAGAGAGTATAGCAATGTGACAGTAGTGTGAATGGGCTGTAAATCTGAAACAATACAATAGACAATCTAGCAATGTGACAGTAGCGTGAATGTGATGTAAATCTGAAACAATACAATAAATAGAGAATATAGCAATATACCAGTAGTGTGAATGGGATGTGAATCCGAGACAATACAGTATTAGACAATAAAGCAGCGTAACAAAGGTAGGAAGTGCATGTAAACCTTTCAGAATGAATAATATTAATATTAATTTAAGGTGAAACAGAAAATTCAAGTCAGCCTCAGGCTCAGAGAAGCTGCTGAGACCTACGTGTTCAGTCTCTTGGTTGTGGAGCCCAGAGTTTGTAGGGAAACTCCTGCTGTCCGTCAGGGTCTTTGATTGAGAATCAAGCAGCACAGCCTTGATGGAGGTGGTCCCCAGATCCAGACCCAAAACATACCCAGAAGGCATGGTCGTATGCTACTGTCAAAGTACTCGAGTGAAAAAAATACAATTACCACATTTAAATTATTTATTGTGTGTTTATTCTAGGCAATGTTTTCGACAAGCATGAAGCAGCTCAAACACTCTGTTAACCACAATCTCCACTCCTGCCATCCAAAGTCCATGTTGAACACGTGTTTACTGACAGTTAAGAGCCCCCCCCTTTCATATTTTATTGTGTTTTATAAAATCTATTTTATTTAGTAGTTGTACTTGGTACTTAATTTCTTTTCTCAGAAACGTTAATCTAATTTTGTCACTTTTCTATTTTAATTTAATTTTTTTTTAATGATTTAATTTTATTCATTTTCATTTCCTATCACTTTTTTAACATTGATTTGTTTCTGTGTAGCATTTTGAGCATTTTTCATGTTCATGTGTTCAACGTTTTATATAAAAAGTTATTAATTTTCCTATTTAATTATTTAATTTTATTCACGTTTACTCTCCCTCCTGTTAACATTGTTTCTGTGTAGCATTTATGTATAGCATTTGTGTACATACATTATAAATATATATACACGTTGCGTGTGAGACTTTTATTCTATAAACAATTCCCCCCAAAAGGCACTGCGGTGGAACATGGCTGCTGCGGAGTGACGTGAATGGCGTTTTGTGTTGGATGCGATTTTTTTGAGAATAAAAAACATTCATTGAAGGCACAAAATTCCTAAATTACCATTTAGAGTGACCAGAAGTGTGATGGGAGTAATGGTGGTGTGACCTTGTACGTGGGACAGACATTTACGCGGTGTTTTCTGTAAAAAGTGTGGGTAAGTGTTAGTGAGCTAACAAAAATTAGCCGGACGGGTCAGTGAAGAGGCAGTAATGGACATTTTTTTTTTTTTTTTTTAAATCTCTCTGTCTCTGTTCCTTTTCTGCAGTGTTACAGGGTCGTTCTTGCCGACAGGCTATTGGTCCAGTCCAAAAGAATTCAGATGAATTGTTGAATTCAGTTACTTTAATGTGCGCTTAATCCTGACACGGGTATTCAGCTGTACAAATACAGCTATAATAGAAAAACATTGACAATAAAATGTGAGTAGCATGGCGTTGTCCAAAATGTCTTTGTATGCTGAAGCTTTAAGATTGTCCTTCACTGGAAGCAAGGGACCTAGCCCAAACCCTGAAAAACAGATGTGTCCCAATACTTTTGTCCATATAGTGTATAATCTCCATTGGAAAACATTGCCAATAGAATGTGATGCTTTCGAGCACACGAGCCTAAGGTCACTATGCCCAGTGCCAAGCCAGAGGGGTATAAAGCCCCACAGCGTTGGGTTGTGGAGCAGTGGAACTGTGTTCTCTGGTGTGATGAGACGTAGCATGTTATTCCAACAAATAATAATCCACAACTAATAATCCAACAGCAGTTTCTAACCTTATTAATGCTCGTGGCTGGATGCAATCAAATCCTCAATGTTCTAACGTCTAGTGGCATCACAGAAGAACAGAGGCTGTTACTGCAGCAAGGGAGGGATGTATTCCCTATTGAAAACATTTAATGAGGAGGTGTCTTCAAACTTTTGGACACTGACTGTGCACTTGACTTCCATAGATTTTTTTTTTTTTGAGAGAGAAAAAACACTCCTTGAAGGCACAAAATTCTTAAATTAACTGCCGTTAAGGGCCACCAGAAGTGTGATGAAGTAGTGGTGGTGTGACCTTGTATGTGGAACAGACATTTACGTGGTGTTTTCTGTATAAAGTGTTGGTGAGCTGATAGAGATTAGTCGGACGGTTTAGTAATCTGTCAGTAATGGATTGTCATCATGTTTTGTTTAAAACTGTCTCTGTTCCTTTTCTGCCGTGGTACAGGGTCGTTCTTGCTGAAGGGGCAGGATGGCCAGTCTGGCAGCTAAACGCGAGGGACCGCAGTTCATCAGTGAGGTGGCTGTGAGGGGTAACGCGGCGGTGCTGGAGTACTGCAGGACCTCTGTGTCTGCCTTATCCGGGGCCACCGCGGGCATCCTGGGCCTCACAGGGCTGTACGGCTTCATCTTCTACTTCCTCGCCTCCTTCCTCTTGTCAGTGCTCCTCATCCTCAAAGCTGGTCGACGGTGGAACAAATGCTTCAAGTCACGGAGGCTCCTTTTCACCGGGGGCCTCGTCGGGGGCCTCTTCACCTACGTCTTGTTCTGGACTTTCCTGTACGGCATGGTGCATGTGTACTGAACAGGAATGGACTCTGCAGTCCACAAACTCAAGCATCCGTTTATTGATAGAGCAGTGGTTCCCAACTCTGGCCCTGTGATGCCTCCCTGCCCCGAACATTTCAGTGTTTTTCTCATTCCCAACAGCTTAACAGCTCAGTAAAGTGTCATTCTGCTGTTTTTTCCCCTAAATTGTTCTAAAATTGTTGATTATTCATTCAGAGTGAAGTGGTTTAATGTGAAATGATGCATTGTAGAGAGACTTGCTGATTTTGTTTGTCATGGTGGTAATAGGAACCAGGGGTTGTAATGTCTGACTATTTTATTCAATATCCAAAAGCATTAATGATGCCTATATTAGTTGTGTGATGCTGATAATAGTAAATTGATGGTAAATACCACAAAACACCCTCCATGTGTTAAAAAAAAAAAAAAAAAAAAAATGTTTTAGGCCAAACCTATGGAAAAGCAATGTCCCAATTATCATATTCATAACCATTCTGTAGTTTTCTATGAGGTGCCTTTTAGAGGCATTGAATGCTTTAGACATCTGGTTCCTATCACCCCCAGTGGGAACACTTCTGACTCAGAAAGTTACTCTGGAAAAGTGTGTTTCACATTTCACATACATTTTAACTAAGTAATTTGTAATAACCAAAATTGAAATTGGTGGAATTCTCCTTTAACAAGCCCTTCCTCTGCTGAAGTGGGTGTGTTGGAACAGGAAAACATTTTGAATGTGTTAGACAGGGATACTGCATCCAAAATCACATACTGTATTGTAGTCTTGCATCCAAAACTGCATACTACGATGATAAAGTACATCAAAACAGTACTTCATTAGCGTAGTATAGTAATGGGTGGTTTGGGACACAGCCCAGGGCCAGGGGTAAGACCCTTTTGAGGTAGAGCACTAACAAAGAAGAAATCTGCATTAGTGCATAGATTGAGACAGTGCTAAATATACGAATGTTAGCAACTAAATGTATAGGCATAATTTAATTTTAAGTGTTTTTTTCCCTCTCAATATCCAGAAGTGGGTAGTAAAATCCCTCCACTTCTGATGGTATTTGATTGCACTGAACTTTTCTGAAATGCTGCCCAATCTTGAACTGCCTCAGTACCTGGGCTTGAAGGTCAAGGTGAAGCCTACAGCCCTGAATCTTTCCTCTTTTACGATCTCATTACACATCAGTTCCTTAGAAAATGGCAAGAATTGTGTGGCTCAGTATGGAGTTTAGTATACTGGTTGAGGAAAAAGGCACACCTTATTTTCAAACCTGTCACTTTCCCATTCCATTGAAGGAAAATACAAATGCACCATGTAACACCTTCTAAATGTGTCTGAGCATTTCTAAGATTTCTTCTTAATAAACAAATCCCTCATCATTGGTGTAATTGTTTACTTTTGCATTCCTGTGTTATCTTAATGGTTGTTTTAAAGGAATGACTCAATTTACACAGCATTTATTGTCTGTTAAGGTATTTAAGGCCACATTGCAAATACAGTACATTTTCTGGAACACAACTCCAGTCAAGTAACATTGATGATCTGGTGGTGGCCTAGTGGGTAGGATACTTGCCTCTAGACCAAGAGGTCAGGGGTTTGAATCCTACCTTTATCATACCACCACTGGGTTCCTGAGCAAGACCCTTAACCCCAAGTTGCTCCAGGGAGACTGTCCCCTGTAGTTAGGGAATGGAAGTCGCTTTAAGCGTCTGCTAAATGCTGTAAATGAACTGCCATGACTCCTAAATCAACTATGTTACAAAGGAATGTTAATACATATTAGTTATGAAGGCAGACACACCAGTACATTTTGACCTGAAGTGATGCCTTTAGTTGCATCTTAGGTTTCAATACTGCTCATTTATGCTATCTGTGAAAAAAGTATCCTGACACTTAAAAGTGCACCTATTACTGACACAGGTGCAAACATATCTGGTATACAGTAAACACTATAACAAAGCACTGTCAATAAAATGGGACCCTGCCCAGTGCCAAGCCTCGGCTCAAGTGGTATTAAGCCCCCATCAATGGGCTGTGATGGAACTCCACCAATACCACCAGTACCTGACTTCCACTAATACTGTTGTGGTTGAGGTCATTTGGTTATTCACAGCAACGCAACATCTAGTGTAGAAGAGTACGAGTAGAGGCTGCCACTGCAACCTTATTATTCAGAGGAAATAGCACGAGGTGTCTACAAACTTTTGGACATATTGTATTTCAAAGCACAGCTCAGTACAATGTACATCTAAAAAAGAAATCATAGTTTTATTAATGTATCCTTTGAACTGGATGGCGTCCTTAGACAGAGAGCCTTGAAACACAAGGTACAGTAGTGCCACTTTGGTAGGAGTATGGATATCCTGGGCAAAATAATACCTTATTTATATGTGGAAATAACTTGTTGCTATATTCACCCCACTCACTTTCCAATCACAGCTGCAGAAAACTTCGGTTCAGGGTGTCTGCAGGTCTCGAAAAAGTCTTAATTTGACTGACCATACATTAAAAAAATTAAATGCCTTTAGTGTAGAAATGTTTTACATTCATTTTGCGTGGTTTCAGCAGTTTAGGATCCAAATACACTGAGTAATATGGCTTGCTTGCGACATGCCGAAACGGGAAGTTACTTTGCTGAGAGATTTTTAGGACTAGCGCAAAAAAAAAACTTGAATACTGAGTACAAGTATTTGCTTGTTATGCTGTTAGTTGATTTTAGATTTATTATTTGGACGCTTCATCTTTTTTGCAGGTGAAACTACACTACATTTCATCAAATGTCGTTTAAGTTCTTTAAAAGCAAAGGTCTTTAAAAAGGACAGTGATAGCTACTGTATGGAAAAATATTTTTAAAAAAATAAAATAAATAAATTATGACTAATTTAGTGTAGGCATCCATGTCACCTTGCCAGTGAAGCTAAAAGAGCAGAGATGCCTGAGGAACTAACATGGGAGCACTTTCAATTATTAATAGCCAAAAATAAGAAGTTGGATAAGAAGTTGGAATAAAGGCACAAGTTTGATTAATAATCGTACATACATGTGTATGCTGTTACTTATAGGACTCTGGTGAAGGCGACTCTAACACCGGGAGCTCAGAGACCCCAAACCTGTTCTGACAGTGGTAGAAGTTAATATTGCTGCTGCCACAGTGGCCCTCTAGCAAGGCTGTGTCTCAAATGACTTCCTACTCCCTACATAGTGCACCATGTAGGAATTAAAATGCAGGCTCCTGCGCCCAAATAGTGTATAATATGTCTAACAAAGAGACACTGGTGATTCAGTCATGTATACAGAATTCCATAATGGACAAACTGTGCATTATACGGGTATAGAAACTGGAATTTTATCATTTACATAGTGCACTATGGAGGATATAGGAGCTCTTTCAGATTCAAAGTGCATCCAGACAAACGTATAACTAACCGCTTAGTTGTTTAAGAGAGGGAAAAAGACAGAGAAAACAGATATTTGAGATTGCGGTATCAGTATCAGTGTCCTGAAAATGTGGTATAGCGCTTCCTCAACTCTCCGCAGCTTACATTAGCGTCTTCGTGACTCATAAAAGTCCTACTTTCATGGAGGAGAGGCAACAATCATGTATTGTACGGCAACATACAGTGTACGAGCAGCTGGGCTTCATTGTTACCGCCTACTGGATGCATTTTGAACTTTGAGAACGAGATTTTGAGAACAAGTATTTGTGTACTTATTCGAAAAGCAACAAATATTCAAAGCCTGTAAAATGTCCTTGTGTAAATTAAGTTTATATTTAAATTACATTTTGAATGACATTAAAAAAACCTACTAAAATCTAACTTGAGGATGCCTGCAGACACCCTGTTGGTTCCCATAGGTTCTGAAAGCTGACTGACAGGTAGGACCTGTGCATGAGCGCATTCATACTTCATTCCTTTATTTCCTATTGTAAAACCCAGTCCTTGGCATGGTGGCGAATGTCTCTAGGCATCGTCCTTTCATTTCAGTGGACTGCGTGGTGTTCTGGACATAGAGACAGGAGACATGGCCTTTCTGTCAGGACTGCGGTGGAGTCTGGACGATGATGCCGTGGACGGTTGTTTTCTTTCAGGACTGCGAGGATTCCGTGATGACTCAGTGGCCACTGCCTGTCTCTCCGGACTGTGCGTAGATGGGGACGACAGTGGCGTGAGTGGTTTGTCCTCCCCGGCCATCTTGTTCTCTTTCCTGTGATGTCCATCTTGGGCGTGGTGGCGATGGTGTCGACCATGCTTCCCATCTCTGGACTTGCGCTCTTTCCTATAAGTGGTTACAATTAGCATTTACCATTTAACCTTTCACACTCCCAACAATACCTTTGAAGCAGTCTTACCTTCCCACAGGCTCGAATTTCCTCTCTCTGTAGAAGGAGCTTGTGCTCATCATGTAGAGCAGGATCATGTCACAGATAAACACGCCCTAGAAAGCAAAACAATACACCGACTGAACTCAGATGCTACTGCACATGAGTGGGCCCTTTATGCTACCAAGCTGCCTCTATTCCTGTCATTATCCTTCACCGGATTCTAACGAAGCTGAGATGGTTTTTAAAAAACTAGAAGGCTCTGATATACGCATGGCTTTTGACCCAGTTGTTTTTGTTTACAAAGCAGTGTGAGTCAGGTGGGAAAGCCCAAGGTGGCATTTGGCTGCGGCCCCTTCACTGATGGTGAAGAACAATAGAATGGTGCCCTCTTGTGGCAAAACTTTCAGGGAACTTGTGGACATCTGTAGCTACCCAGATACAAAAACATGTTTTGTTATAGCTTTATTAGCTTTAAATCCACAGTTTCTTGAGATGTATTATTTCCGATACTAACTAGTAAACATGTTAATAGTTCTAATAAAACCATGAAAATGTTAAAAATATAATGAGAAAAATGCCAACATTCTGGTTTAATTAGTAAGTGTTTTACTTTATGTATTTGTAGTCTAATTAACATTAAAGGGCCCATATCATGTAAAAGCTTCAATTTCTTTCCTATGTAAATTTTGGTGGTTTCACTCCGACCTCCATTTGAAATTATACTGCAAAACCTGCCCATTTTCAATGTATTGTTTCTGTGACATCACAACAACCTACACATTGACATATCTACCCTTGTTCAATTTACAGCAGTTTGGTCCGCCTATCCACAGTGAAGATATAAGTAGTGTTTCAGACCCTACAGTTTTTTAAGTAAAAGCACAATACAGGGCAGCCAGTTATCCATGTGCTACGTGCCAGTTTTAAATGTCCAGTAAAACACAAACAGTCTGTTTAATTCTAAGAGATAAAGAGAGGTTGGAAAATGGTCATGTAGAAATGAATTAGGACTATTTCTCATGCATAAAACTACACAAATGTGGACTTTAATGGACTTCAAAGGACAAACATTGTGTGAGAAAAATAAAAGATTAGCTATAACATTAAAACCACCTGTCTAGATTTTGTAGGTTCCTCTTGTGCTACCAAAACCTTACGTCAACGCATGAGCTCCACAAAACCTCTGAAGGTGCGCTGTGGTATTTATCATGTTAGTAGCAGATCCTTTAAGTCCTGTCAGTTGTGAAGTGAGGCCTCCACAGATTGGACTAGTTTGTCAACCACATCCCATAGATGCTCAATTGGATTGAGTTCTGGGGAATTTGGAGGCATTTTTTATCATGTTCCTCAAACCATTCCGTTAGGACACATTATCCTGCTGAAAGAGACCACTGCCTTTGGCCAGGACTCAAGGTTTCCCAGCAGAACACTGCCCTGAGCATCACACTGCCTCCATTGGCTTGTCTTCTCCCCATGGTGCATCCTGGTGCCATCACTTCCTCAGCACACACACCTTACTGTCCATATGATGTAAAAGAAAATGTGATTCATCAGATCAGGCCACCTTATTCCATTGTTCCATGGCCTAGTTCTGATGCTCTATCATAGCCAGCACTAAACTTTCTCTGCAATTTGTGAGATGGCCTAGCCTTTGTTCCCAGCACACATCAATGAGCACTGGGTGCCCATGCCTCTGTCACCAGTTCACTGGTTGTCCTTTGTTGGACCACTTTTAGTAGGTACTAACCACTGCATACCAGGAACAACCCACAAGACCTACCATTTTGGTGATGCTCTGACCTGGTCTTCCAGCTATCAAAATTGTCAAAGTAGCTCAGATTCTTTCACTTGCCCGTTTTTCCTGCTTTAGATACGTCAAGAACTGACTGTTCATTTACTACATAATACATCTCACTTTTGACAGATGCCGTTGAAGCAAGATAAACAATGTTATTCACTTCAACTGTCAGTAGTTGTCATGTTGTGGCCGATCGGTGTATAAGATATAGGCCCTTTAACTAGTTTTTACTAGTAAGAAATCTACCAGAACTTAAGGTAGAATCTCAACGGGTCAAAAGTTTAATATTATTTGTGAAAAATGAAGTAGAACAGTTCAAAATCTTACTAGTAAAACTGTTTCTCTTATTAAGACTGCCCATTTAGTTCAAAACATGCCTGCCGTTCTGTGAAAAACACCCTAAAAAATGGCCTCTTGTAAGTGAAGTGAAAAGCTGAAAACCCTCACAAAGGAAAAGAAAGAAAGTAACCAATATAAGCAAACAAGGACAGTTTTTCTATAACATAACTAAAAGGTCAGTGACCTGAAGTTATACTTACAGCACCCATTAAGGCAAGTCCAGATCCAATGTTCACCACTGTGGGGATGATATTAAACTTCCCTGCCTGGAAAAACAAATAAGATAAGAAAGGACTAAGAAGAATATATTAATAGTACTGCAGATAAGGAGAACCACAGTTTGATTTACCTGCCCATTGACCATAATGTCAAATCGAATGCCATAGACTTTATATAGAGATCGATAGGTCTGCCCATCTGCCTCTCTGTAATATCGAGCAAATCTGCAAGACAAAATGGCATTTAGGAACACTATAACATGCCATAATGCAAAACACTCAATAGTGGATCATCAAAGGCTTTCAATACAAATGAGCAAAACTAACCAGATTTATCCTTGATGAAAACAGTATTTATTAGAATGTTATAGACCACACTAATCGTTGTTGACATGTCAACACTCAGTACCACTCCTTCGATATGTGCTTTTATTTTGAAAATCGTTATTTAAGCTAAACATCCCATTTATACCAAGAAAGGCACTTGGTTGAATATTAAAATATGTAAAATACATGCACACATACACCTGAAGTAGCTGTTTTGTGTCACACCCACCAGTCCGTGACGCGCACATGGAACCGGAAGTGAAGCGCGTGCGCGTCACGGACTGGTGGGCGTGACATTTTGTTAAACAATACCATAAAAAAAACATTTAGTTCTCTAAAGAACAATGTTGTGTGAGTTTGAAGAACCTTATAAAGCCACAAAGAACCTTCAAACTTCATACATTTAGAACGTTCTTTGCACTCACACATTTCATTTGTTAAAATGATTATCTAAATAACCATCCATTGAAAGGTTCTTTAGGGAACCAAATGTGGTTCTTCTATAGCATCACACAAAGAAGAACCCAAAATTGGCACATAACCTTTACATCATGTGAAGGTTCTCAAAAACACTGATTCTTCACACTTGCACATCTTCACATCTCTTATTCAATACGGTTCTTTAGAAAATCAAAAGTGGTTCTTCTATGTCACAGCTCAAAGAACTCTTTCCTGCGTAGATCGAAACCCTCAAAAAACCCCAAATGTCCTAAAATGTTTGATGCATGTTTTTGATTCTTTCAATGAGACAAGCTGATGCTGGAAAGCTAAGAACACCTGAAGTTATATCCTGAGGTGACAGTGTCAGTTGTGCCTTTTGAAGCATCCAGGCGAGTGAAGCTGTACTCAGGGTTGCACTTTGAGGAGTCTTTATCTAAATCACAGTTCCAGTCGATCCCCACTCCAATAGATCCACCCTGCATGTGCATAATATAAAGAAAAAAAAAACAAAACAAAGCAGGTTATTGCCTAATCGCTGGTTCTGTGCATGTAGTTTTTGTTGATCTGTTTCGTTATGCTTTCTTCTCCACATGTTGTTAAAAAGCAATGGCATTAATGCAAGAAGCATTAGGGCGAACACAATGTGAATTGACAATAATGGCCTGCATACTGCTTGAGAGATCCTCTGTGGACATTAACACAGGCCGAATAATAAATGAGCTAGAGGAACTTCTAATGAAATCAATTCCACGCTAATCGAACCGCGCATCCTCCTTCGAAGCCTCTCCCATCCTCTGCCTTCGTGGGAAATTCAGTGTCGTGATGCTTCATCTCCATTTGCTCTTGGGCTCAATGACATCTAAAGACAAAGACATTAAAACTGTACAACATCATCCAAAGAACTTGCCTTGACAGCCATTTCATGGAAGTTATGACCAGTCCAGGACACCATTTCTCCGATGCGGAAGATGGGACAGTAGGGGTTGAGGTCCTTGTCGTAGCTACACATCTTTAGATATGACTTGTTGACAGTGGACAGGACGTTGGATCTTAAGAGAGATAGAGGAAAACAAACAGTGTCACATTTCTACAAGAGAAAGCATGTTAGGCTATGGTCCAAACTACGCTCTATTCATTATACAGTAAAGTGCAGTGGATTGGAAGTCTGCTATTATGTAGTAGTGTCTGAAATGATAGACAAAGCTGCACAAAGTACTTTGAAAAAAAAAATAGCAATGGCTGAATACTGAAGGCAATCAGTACTTCAGGAACATATTCAGTTACAAAACATGAACAATGATGAAGTCAGCAGCTGGTGGCCTAGTGGTTAGGGAGTTGCTGCTTCACTTGGTGAATGGGTTAAATGCAGAGAAAGAATTTTGTGCTGTTCACCCTGTGTGCTACGGTGTGTTCACGTACGACAAATGGACACTTTACATTCAGAATACATTTACACCACATTTTAATAAGGCCAATGAGAAAAAGTCTGCTGTTGTAATTTTTAGTTATTTCACGCAGTTCCTCGCTTTTACCGAATGGCACTTTTGTCATGTAATTCTTCTGAAATCCCTATGTTCAGTCAAAAATGAATGGATCATTTGAATGATGCGGGCTTTAGACCACTGCTGCACCATCAATCCCTCAGGCAAGACCAATCATCCCTTAAAAGAGCTCAGTAACACTGAGATAAATAACTGTCTCCTCACACTGGTTTACCAGTTCTACACAGGCTCTAAACATGTCTAAGGAGGCATACACTGATATTTTTATTTAGTGGGTATATATTCTAAAAATATTTTCCAAAACAAAGTAACTGTATTCATATGGTTCTTTTGAGTGTTCACAGTTCTATACAGAAGAAATGCTTACACTAAAGTACTCTTGAAGAATCATTTTTAGGCTGCATAGTCTAAAAATATGTTTACTCTCTCACTGAGCGAAGAGCTACTTTAAGGTGCACCCATTGCTGACACAGGCATCCAGACTGGGAGTCTCTGGAGCAGCCAAGCAAGACCCTTAGCTCACCAAGCATTGGCTAGAGGGGGGCCGTCGAGCGGTGAAACTGTGTGATGGAGTGATGGAGCTCCATACTGTACCTTTGGGATGAGCTGGAGTGGTTTTGTGATCCATAACTGATTATCCAATATCAGTACCTGACCTCACTAATGCTCTTGTGGTTGAGTGCAAATTCAGTCCTCACAGCAATGTTTTAACATCTACTGCAAAGCCTTCCCAGAAAGGAAAGAGTGTTACTATAGCAAATGAGGAGCAACCTCCCTAACAATACCATTGATTTCAGAAGAATAGGTAGGTGTCCACAAACTTTTGGGCACTTAGGGTTCTATTGATTTTCCAACACAGGGAATAGTGATGAGATCGTTTCCAACATTTGTTGCCTATCCTATCCCTCCCTTTATAAATACAATACAATACTACAACAAAGAGAGGTCGATAGTTGTAAAAGCAGCTGCTGCATAAGAGGCTAACTCAACAGCAGGGCAAGATTTCAGCCCTGTTATCTCAGCTGTTCCCTCTTCTCCTCTTGAGGAGGAACACTTGCAGAGCTTTCTAATCACTGGTCTGCTGTCACTAATCCCTTGATAATCACTACAGGCACTTTGAGATGATATTATTGATACTTGAGCCATAAAACGATTCTGTTGTGGTTTTTAAAGATATGCAGAGTGTTGCAGTGTGCAATATGTCACAATATGTTGCTTTTAACTCCAAAAAGAGAACTTTCTGTTATATTTTATAAAGCTGGTTAATTTTTCTCTTTTTCTAAGAGAAAAACATAATTGTAATTGGGTTTTTTTAATTTATTTTATTATTTATTTATTTATTTATTTTTTTAACAGATTTTCATATCCAATTATTCTATTAATGGGATTACAACAAATAAAAATATATTATTCTCTGCAAATTTGATGCCCTCTGATGCCACAGCCATCTATAACCTGGAGTCTAAGGGAGCATTGATGGCTTCACTCTCTCTGGGTGGGTAGAATGACCCTTCCTCTCCCCACCCTTACGCTAGCCAGTGTGAATGTCTGTCAACTGATGTAACAGAACTGGAAATTAATGTTCTCCTCCAAGCGTGTCCAGTGACTCTGAGGAAGCACCTCCCTGACCTCACTCTCCCAAGCTGGTAGCACTGTGAAATGGCGGAACCTAGCTAGTGGGTGGACAAAAATAGGCTAAATATAAAAATATGAATAAATAAACAGAAATATATGAATAATAAAATGATAAAATACTTAATTTATTATTGTGATACTACATCATATCTATTATTTGTAACACTCCTAGCCCCCCAAGCAATGTAACTGGAAAATAAGAAATGTCTTGAGGTATTAGGTGGGCTACCACTGAAGAAGAGTCAGGTACCACATTCAGTGAGAAACGCTATTGTTAAAATGGCAGTAGGGATTTACGATTGACAGGACAACAGGCCATGACAACTGGGGGTTAAGCTTAAAGCAAGTTTGCTGACTCTTGTAGACCTTTCAACAGTGACACCTGTCCAGAAATGCATGGGGGAGGAGGTGCTGTAATAGCGTCCCACACAACAGATGAGGAGCTTTAGTGATCCCATAACTGACTGCTGTGTGTATAAATAGTAAGTGGGCACAGGCAAGACATGCAGAGCGGTCTTGTTTTCAGAGTCATCTCAATACAAATATAGCCCTGTATTTCAATAAGTCCAGAAGTCTCTTCTATTCCAAGGCCCCATGATATACATATAGTACATATTTACTTTGGCTGAGAGGCTGTTAATTGACATAAAAGATCATATACTGTATGTTGAAAAGTATTCAGAAATCAGCTTGCCGAACATTCAGACACCAGCTTGTTGGGGTAAATTAAGTGTCCTATTTATTAGGGGTTCAAATTATTCTTACTGGTGAAAACTGAATAACATGGCATAATTCCATTTGCTCTAGTAACAAATCAATTGGAATACATAATAATAGGAATTTCAACCTGTAAAATGTGTGGAAAATTTGTCATAAGTGAACACATCACAGCACAGCACACAGTGTGAACAACATGAAATTCTGTTCTGCATTTAACCCATTCACCAAGTGAAGCAGCAGGCAGTCGGGAATGCAGTGCCCTTAGAGCAGTGTGTGGGGACGGTATCTTGCTCAAGGGTACCTCAATGGTGTCACTGGCAGTCCTGGGATTTGAACCCACAACCTTCCAATTGCAGGGGCAGATACCTAACCACCAGGCTACCAGCTGCCTCATACTTGTGAAAATTGTTTCTCTCATTAAAATGAACTGATCTTACAAATATGAAGTGTAAAGTGTCCTCTAGCTTCTGTCATATTTTGCTCTGTACCTCAACAAGTCTCCTGCAACATATAATCTGGGTAATGTTCTTGACCTTGTCTTCACCTGAATGTTCTTGACTTGTCTTGACCACTCCTGCACTCAACATTTTGGCTACCCCTCTCCATCTCTCTGACCACCATCTTTTGTTGTTCACATTCTCTCTCCAGACCTACTCCAACCACTCTACCACGTCAACTGCTCACCGCTATCTTCGCTCCCTTTCTCCACCCACTCTTTCCTCTACCATCCTGTCATCTATGACTCCACCTCTCCCTCCTGTCCTTCAACGGTGGAAATGGTTACTCCTTTCTCTCCTCTCTCCACTCCTCATTCAACCAACTTTGTCCATTGTATTCTACGGTGACACGCAGTTCACATCCTTCACCATGGTTATCTGACATACACCACAACAACCAAAAAGAATTGAGAGCAACGGTAAGATGATGGACTCTGATCTCTTCTGATCGTTCTCTCCTATCCAGGTTTATTATCTGCGGCCAAGTCTTCCTTCTTCAAGACCATGCTAGGAGAATCTGCATACAACCCTTGCAAACTCTTTGCCACATCTTCTTCACTTCTCAAACCCCATGCTCCTCTTACACCTCCTTCCCTTTCTATGGAGGACATTGCTGCCTTGTTTGATGAAAAAAATGATGAGATCCATCCCTGCATCATCACCCCTCTATCCCACTCTCAACCTACTGATCACCCTCCACTTACACGCTTCAGCCCACTTTCCACGTATGATGTTCTTCTCCTCATGACATATTGCAACACTACCACATCACCACTTTATCCAGTCCCATCACCCACACTTCTAACCATATCCTCGGATCTTCTCCCTTATATTGCTCACATAAAAAGTGGCTCCATGAAAACAGGCCCGTTTCCAACAGCCTTCAAATCAGCTGTAGTCACACCAATCCGAACAACCACAGACCGGTACTTCTTCTCTTCTTACCTCCCCAAAGTTATGGAGTATGCTGCATATAACCAGCTCAACCTATTTCACAAAATACACTTCATGACCCAAACCAGTCTGGATTCAAAGCAGCCAATTTGACAGAAACAGCACTTTTAGCTGTCATTGAGGAGCTTCATGTAGCCAAAAAGCTAAACATTATTCGGCTCTAATTCTTCTAGATCTTTCTGTACCTTTTGATATTGTCAATCATCAGATCCTCCTGGCTGCACTCACCAAACTCGGAATAACTGGTTCTATATTGCACTGGATTGTGTCCTACCTTAACCATCGCAGTTACCAAGTGTCATGGAAAGGATCTGTGTCTGCCTCACAAAGAGTTACCACTGGTGTTCCCCAAGGCTCAGTGCTTGGCCCCCTTCTCTTTTCTTTATACACTCGTTCTCTCTGTGATATTACATCTTCACATAGTTTGTCCTACCACTGTTATGCTGACGACACTCAACTCATCCTCACTATTCCTCCCATTGACTCTCAGATCTCAGCCTGGATCTCTGCATGTCTGCATAACATTTCCTCCTGGATGACAGCACATCACCTGAAGCTAAATCCCAGCAAAACAGAGCTCCTGTGCATCCCAGGGGATCCATCCCCAAGACCTGACCTGGTCATCATTTTTGGAAATGCTGTCACCACTTCCACATCAAAAGCATGAAATCTAAGTGTTCTCTCAGATGAAGAACTCTCATTTTTATCTCACATTAACAATCTTTCACGAACTTTCAGGTACCTTCTTCATAACATCTCACTCTCTTAATGCATCAAGCACAGCCTGACTTGACCCACCTCTTCTCAAAGGTTGACAACATGCATCAATAATTTTCTCAGCTTTGACACCAAAGTGTTGGAACAAACTTCTCCTGACCATCAGAACTGCTGAGACCCTCACTGTCTTCAAAAAGAGACTGAAGACTCACCTCTTCACTGAGAACTTAGGATAACAACTACATGTTCATGTCATAAAATAATTTAACTAACAAAAACATCACAAATTACTTAAAAAAGTGCCTTCTGTGTGTGGGATCTGATAGGGCCCTGGTGGAGTACTAACTTAATCTCTCACAGAATCTTATGCTACTAACAGTCTTTATTTTTAGGTCTAGGCTTACTAGTGTGAGGGACATGTTTTCTTGTGGATTGCAAACTACCCATGACAATGGTCTGGATAAGAGCATCAGCCAAATTCTGTAATTATATCAAATGTAAATATAAATCTCACAAGCTAAAATATAATTCTGTTAAAATTTATAATAATAAATGTTAAATTTATGATGGCTAAAACAGTTTGCCATAGGGACATGTTCTTCTTGTCTTCAGAAGGAGGAGCTAAGATGTGAGGAAGAGATCAAAGGACAGGAAATAAAGATGCATATTTAAAGAAATGATATGCAACCATACTGTACCGGATATGGGTGTGTGTCTAAACTCCATCTCACATTCTCAAAGCAGGTTTCTAATTCCCGTAAAAGCTCCAGTTAAGAGAATCTTAAGTCATTCCAAGAACCTTTGTGGTCTTCTAACATTTACCTAGTATACCGTTCAGGTTTCTGATCACACTGCTTTGTCTGTTGGTCAGATATGTGAAACGTAGCTGCACAAGCATTGTGTGATCAAAGAGCCCAACACAGAACCTCTCTCTGCCCACACACCTTCACACCTACCTACCCAACAGGCACACACACACACACACACATTTCAGTAGTACTTACTTGGAGAAGTCAAACTTTGGAAACCTAATGAAGTTCTTGATGTATACGGTGAAGTTTTCTGCTTTTGCCAACAAGGGTTCCCTAAGTGGCAAAAAACAGGCATCAGACCTTTATCGTATCAGATTGTCTGAGGCCTGACATTGAGGGAATGCAAGCTGAGCTCATTACATCAATAATAAATAAAGGGGAGGCTAGGTGACTGTTTAACATGGTGTTTTTCTTACGAGGGTGTTTTACTGTTCTCAACAGGACACCAGCCGTAAATTTCGCATGTGCTGGTGTCGTTCATACATCGGCCCGTCTTCACACCTGAGCCAGAACACAAGACAGGAGGTTTTGTTTTGTTTTGTTTTTACCGAAATACACACATAAACAGCACTGTTCATAACATAGCTTCATATTGGAATTATTTTATATGTGTAACTGCAAAAAATGGTTTTCTATTAAAGAAAACATTCTTTTTTTTTTAGTGTAACATAACTATGGGCTTCTTTACTCCTTTCCATTCATTTAAAACTACTCTGCAGTTGCAGGATTTAATACATTTGAGGTTTAATACAGTAGCTTAAAAACATACATTAAGATTAGGAAACTGATACTTTAATACTTAGATCAGTTGCATCTCCATTGCACCTCAAAAATTCTTTTGATGTGTTGGAGTAATCAAACGGCCCTCTAGTGCGTTTACGCTTGGCTTTTTTGTTTTGAGACATTTATTCCACACACATGATGTTCCTCAGTGTAAATAGGCTAGTTCCATGAGATAATGTTCTGGCAACATTTTCACCAAGAGTCATCAACACTCTTAAAAACAAGTGTGCCCAAAAGGTTGTTTGGAGCAATGCTGCAGATTAGAAGATAGTAGAAGTGTGTTTTCAGCTGACAAGCTTCCTGTTCTTTAATCTGATTTTAGACTTAATTGATTTTTAGACCAAATCCGATTTGTATGGTCAAATGAAGTCTTACTGGCTTACATATCCACATCAGTTGCCATAGTACAATACAAATATGAGTACATTTACCAAAATATGGGGCCAAATTTGGTGAACCAGTCTTGTTTATGAGCTTTAGATCTTGGTGTTCCATTCCTTAATCACTATGACTACCAGAAAAACTGTGTGACAGCATTGAACTTCTTAGCAACTAAAACACGAACAAAACACATTAGAATAGGATGACTTGGTCAGCGGATAACAGAAGCTAACAGGCTAATAGGCTCCTTTACAATGTTTCTGGCTGCACTGACCTTTCACACATCCTGACGTCTAGAACCGCTGCCCACGACTGACAAAAAACACACGAAATGCAGTCTGACTAGTCAAGACGAAGCTGTTTCCGAAACTTTGCCCTGTTCACTATATTGTGCTGTATTAATGGATACCGTGTGCTATTTTGTAGTAGTGTCTGAAAACATGCACAATATCTAGAGCACTTCCACAATGCAGCGCAGTAAGTAGTGTTCCCTTGATGAATACCAGATAGGATTGAGACAAAGGACTGAGGAACAGAAAGGAGACGGGACGCAATAATTTCATTTCATGAAATGTAAATTTACAGTTTAGTTTGGAAGGAAGAGGAGATTCAGGCATGACCCTCTTCCCAAACCATAGTTAATTTGTGACACAAAAGTACAACCTATGAATCAAATCTATCAAAAAGTCACAAATTAAAGGCAAAAATAGATGCTTTTAACCTTTGTTCCAAATTGTTAAAGATCCAGCTACTTCTTTTAGGGGAAAAGAATGTGGTTCTTCTAAGGCATCACTCTGGAGAACCATTAGGCCACCATTGTTTTTAAGAGTGCATGTTTTTCGGAGCATCCAGATGAGCCTTTTTGTTTCATTTTTGGTCTGATAAGTTCAAGATCAGGTCAGAGCCTTGCATTTACTCTAAATCACATGATAAACAGCAGTGTGTGTGTGGGTGTTTTTTTCAATCTTCCGCGCAATCGTTCTGCTTACCATGGCCTGCAGAGACAGTTTCTCCCTCCATACAGTCAGAACTGTGGGAACAAAGACCATCTGGTACATTTGGACTCTGAAACCATTCATATGAACAAAAAAAATAAATAATTACACCATGTGCAATGCAAAGCAACCCAAAATAGCTTCACTCTTGTTTCTCTGTCGAACACTTTACATTGTGTTTTACGCTTCTGCACTGAATCAAACAAGGCTGAGCTCCCAACTTTCCATCTAATTAAAATAGTAATTTTTGCCTCTCTCTTTTAAAAGGGAATTCCACCACAGTTTAGGTATTTTACATATATGTATTGTACTTATAGTGTTTATTATTCTGGCCAGAGTTTTTGTGAACCTGATATTTCGGTCGGGTAGTACTAAATGACTCAGTCTTCCAAGGTTTTGAATTTTGATACCCATCACTCTAAATATCAGAGTCTGTAATTTTCTCTACAATTAACCATTTCACATCAAACCACTCTAAATGCCTTTGGCTGAATTCCCCTTTTTGTGTCACTATTGTCAATGTCCCTGGAGTGCTGTCAAAATGCAGTGAAATACGTTTTTATGCAAACTGCTGTCATGACATTGTTGGTGTTTTTACCTCAGAACAATAGCCCAGTTTTTGCTTCGGAGTCTCAAGGTAATTCGTCACTATAAAGAAGACTCTATCTCCCTAGAAAAAATGAATATGAGAATATGAATAACAAACAAATAATGCATCTCAAATCTAGCTATACAATAGAAAATGTAATAAAACAGTATATTAGGTTTTACATAAATTAACCTGATAAATAAGAAATGATTTAATTGTGTTGAAAGCCTTTACAGATATTTACCCTGGCTGTACACTTGTTAAACCACACCTATCAGCCACAACATCAAAGCCACAGGTGAAGTGAATAATTTTATGACGACGGCACCTGTCAATGGTGAATGAAGGAGCATCCAAGTACATTGTGAATTGGCCATGAGTGCAAAAATGATTACAACTAAATTGAAGTATGGAGAAATTCGAAAAGGCTAAAATTAAGGTTATAAAAATATAGAAAAAATATATTCCAAATTAACATCACAATTATAAACACGATCTGAACAGCTTGTGAATTCAATAGAATAGAATATCTATGTGCTGTAAAGCGCAGTTTGATAGTTTGCTGGTTGATGTCATCAGGTAAGATACAGTGAGGTTAAAAGTTCAGTTTGTGTTATAACGGTTTAAAGTTGTGGTGTCCTGATTAAGAAGTCTTATGTTCAAAGGTCAGCCAGACAGTTACTGGGTGAGATGAGTCTCTGATGATCCTGGTTGCTCCGGTCCTTCATCTCCTGGTATAAATGTCCTGCAGAGACAGCAGAGCTGATCTGGTGCAGAGTTCGGATCACTCTCTGTAGTCCTGTCTAGAGCCGTTCCCAAACTAGGAGGTGAAGTTCTGAGTCAGGACACTTTCTACAGCCCCAGAGAAAAAAGTTCTTAGGATCACTGGAGAGACCCGAAACGTCCTCTACTGTCTCAGGTGTTAAAGACACTGCCTTGCCTTTTTGGACTGGGCTTGAATATGTTCAGTCAGTGTCAAATCCCCAAAGATGTGAATGTCCAGATATTTGAAGCTGCTAACCCTCTCCACTGCAGTTGAAGGGGATGTAGGGCCGCTGATGTCTCCTACTGAAGTCCACCACAAGCTGCTTGGTTTGCTCACAATCAGTTGGAGGCAGTTCTCCTGACACCACAGTGTCAGGTTCTCCATCTCCTCCATGTATGCTGTCACACTGTTGTTGGAGATGAAGCCCAGCACTACTGTGTCATCAACAAATTTGACAATGGAGTTGGTGTTGTCCAATCATGGGTGTAAAGGGCTGTAGACAAAACCACCAACTCTCACCACCTGTGGTCTGCCTGTAAATAAGTTGAGGGTTGTTCAGTCCCAGGTCCCTCAGCTTGGTGAACAGTCTATGGGGGACTATTGTTTTGAAAGTTGAACTGTAGTCAATGAAGAGCAATCTCACATAGTTCCCATGTTTCTTGTCCATGTGGCTTAGGGTGGTGAGCAAGACATGGGAGAAGGCATTCTCTTTTGATCTGTTGGGGCAGTAGGTGAATGGAGTGGGTCTGTGGAGTTGGGGATGGATGCTGTGATGAAGTCACAGCATCCAAGCGTAAGGATCTGAGTGACTTTGACAAGGGCCAAACTGTGACGGCTAGACGACTGAATCAGAGCATTTCCAAAACTGCAGGTCTTATGGGGAACCACCTACCCAAACACAGTTGCAGACTAAGTAGGGTGGTTCATTTCACCGGTATTCCCTACGGGCTGTGGCCACTTTCAGCAAGATGTGCATCCTGCCACATTGCAAACATTCAGGAATGGTTTGAGGAATATGATAAAGAGTTCAAGGTGTTGACTTGGCTTCCAAATTCCCCAGATCTCAATCCGTTCGAGCATCTGGGCCCCCAGTCTTATCAATGGGGGCCCACCTTGCAACGTACAGGACTTAAATGATCTGTTTCAAATGTCTTGTACAGATACTACAGGACAACTTTAAAGGTCTTGTGGAGTCCATGCCCTGATGGGTCAAAGCTGATTTAGCAGCATATGATGGACATACGCAATATTAGATAGGTGGTTCTAATGCTGACTAGTGTACCTTTAATTCAAGAGTAATATTACCATGGTGTCTGCACACCAAGTGCCTGCAAGCTTTAGATTCCTCAACTTTTTCATAAGAGACTTTTCAGATAAATCTAACTGTCAGTGGCTGCCAAAAGTTAAGTGAATCTCCTCCATTAAAAATAAAGCCAACAGTGCAAGAGATGCCATAGTGCTTCTCATACAGAGATGAATTTGATAGTCCATTACAAAGAAAACGATGATGATGTTGATCTTTTTTATTTGGCTTTGGGTGACTTACTTATTTCTTTTACACATCTCAGCACATAATTTATTCTGTGTACACTATACACCGATCAACAACAACATTAAACCAACAGACAGGTGAAGTGAATAACACTGATTATCTATATGGCACCTGTCAAGGGATATGATATACTATGCAGCAAATGAACAGTCGGTTCTTGAAGCTGATGTGTTTTGGAACCAGGAAAAATGGGCTTAAGGATCTATGGATCAAATGCTACTTAAGGGCCAATCAGCTCTCAGTAGACAGATTGCTAGCGTTCTACTGCCCAAAACTGTTTATTGGTGAGAAATGGGATTATTGTGTTTTTTAATGTTTTGCTTTCTCTTACTTTCTAGGAATTAAAGAAAAATGTGACCAAAAAAATAGTCATTCAGCCTTTTTCCCTTCCATTTAATAAGGTCTCGTTTGTGGGTGCCCCCAAGTAATTTTTTTAATACTATGAGAACAGAAAGTCACTAACCTACTCAAAAACTGCCTTTGGTTATCCGTTAATCTGCAGCATTTGTGAAAGTTATTCACTCAAGCCCATGCAAACAAATCTGTACTAATGAGCCCCTCGCCAAACAATGAAAGAACCTGTGCTGGGAGCGGATTTATGTGTTTGAGCTGTGATAAACGGCCTTAAAGTATCCTAGTTCTCTAATAAGAAAGGAAGTCTGGATACTTTTGCACACACAGTGTATTTCAGATAGTTGTAATTTTATATCTTTCTGCATAATTCATTCACACGTCCTAACTGGATGCAAATGATGCTGAAGGATATGAAGACTGAGTTCAACTTCTTTTCTGTGTGTGATTTTAGAAAAGATTGAACTTCCTGTGCACAGACGTGCATGCTTTTGTTCTTCCCCCACTTTTTTCAATACCTTGCGGTTAAGACATTATTACACAATGCTTGTGTGAAAACACTGAAGTCAAAAGTTCAGAAACTTTTCCCTGAGGTACATTTTGATTGGACCAGGCCTCTGGGACCACGTCGCAAATTTTGGCCATTCGGATGGAATAATTAACAGAATACTCCTGCATTTTCAAGTAGTTTAACATCTAAACACTAACTATTATACATGTGTATTGCACATCAGTGATTTTTTTTCTCGAGTACTCAAAACTGTCTGTTATCTGACCATACACTAAAGGTGAGGAAGATAATTAAGTTATTAAATAATATTATATTTTATATTAGATATTAAATTATGTTAGATAAAAATATACAATTGTATTGTTTCTCTGACTGGATGTGCAACAAGTACTTTTTTTTCTGTAATTAATACAGAATAATGTCAACTAAGGTTTGGTCGAAATTATAGAATGAATAACAGTTATAGCAATATTCTGGTTGTACAATATAATTTTCCTGCTCTTCCAAGATTGAAAAGAGCATCACTGTAACCTCACATTTAGGAAACATCACTGTTTTTGTCATTTATGTATTTATTTTTACATCTCATGAATGTTTGAAGTTAAAGTAAAGTAAAGTAAAGTGTCCCCTTATAGTCACGCATGAACACACCGCATCACAGCACGACACACAGTGTGAATAGTGTGAAATTCTCTCTCTGTATTTAATCCATTCACCAAGTGAAGCAGTGGGCAGCCACCAACACAGTGCCCGGGGAGCAGTGTGTGGGGACGGTACCTTGCTCAAGGGTACCTCAGTGGTGCCACGGGCATTCCTGGGATTCGAACCCACAACCTTCCAATCGCAGGGGCAATTCCCTAACCACCAGACCACCAGCCACCTCAGAAGGAGCATTAAAGGGGAATTCCACAGATTTGTCACAATTTCTGAATAATTCCGACACTTAAGAATCATTCAAAGTTTTCATTCAGGGTTTTTATGTAAAATTGTGCATAGTGAAAAAATCTTTACAGTGGTGGTGAATGGAACCAGGGGTCACGATGTCTGTGACACAACTATGACCATTTTATTAGCTCTGCAAAACCAGAAGTGAATCTACACATGTCCTCTGAGTTTTTATATGTAATATTTTATAGGTAATGTTAAAGGTTAATCTGAAACAACATGTCTTGCCCTGCATGTGGCTCTTTGCCATATGTTACGTCAAATTTGTATCTAGAAACTATGGTATTTGACACCAGGGAGTGTACTTCCATGTAAGAACATTGTAAAGTTGTTTTAGGGACATTTGAACATTTTAGAGACAGTAGCTTTTAGGGACATTTCCTATCACCACCACTGTGAACACTTCTGACCTGATGAGAACAAAACACTTTTGTGTGCATATTAGCAGAAATTAAGAAAAAACTGTGGAATTCCTTTTTAAGAATATTTATTCTATTCTATTCGGTTTGTGAGAAAAGAATGCATCCATTTGCAACAGTTATATTTCGACTGGTGTTAGGCTACTTTTATATGCTGAAATATGTTGGAATGATCTTGTTATGTCCCTTAAGCATGTGAAGCGCACTCACCTGAGAAGGTATAACATAGTCTTCGGCGCCCCATACCTGGAGGCCGAGCTCTGTGCTGTTAGTCAGAGCAACACCTTTAAGCTTAGTGAACACGGAGCTCTGGATGGCCTCCTCTTTCTCTTGGTAGCCCTTCTTCCATAAGAAGACCCACCTACAGAAGAAACCCCAAAAAAGCTGCTGATGAAAAAGAAGAGAAATGTCCAACACATCAAGAGAGAATTCTAATGGTTTCAGATGCAGTAGTGTAGTTTCAGATAGGACACTATAGAGAACGTCACTAAATATTGTAAAAACAAACAAAAAAAAAATATCTTTCTGACAACTGTTTCCTCTAATGTACAATAATTACGCCTTCATTGTGCGGTGGCTGGAGAACTCCGAAATCTAAATGCTTGTGTGAGCTGACTCTTACATTAAAGTGATGCTTCAACCTGTGATTTGTCTGTAGTCTTGTACTGAAAGTAGTGTTAATTTGGCAATGCTATTACTTTAAAAGTTTTCAATGACATCTCCGAAGTGTAAGGACACGGGACTGATAAGTGCGGCTGCTCCATGACTCAGCTGGCGTCTGTACAGTGATGTAATGAGCACTAGTGTAATGAAATAGAGATGAGACTGCTGCCACGCACTAATAAATCTCCACAAAACTAAAAGGACCATAGAGACACACACCTCAACAAAAATATAACCAAAAATATAACCAAAACTGTAACAGCAACAGTAATATTTACTCACTGCATATGGTTAAAATTATGTATCAGTTTATAGAAACTGATAGTGTAGTAAGTGCGGTGAAAATATACAAGTTCAGGTGTGGTGTGT
>JBBPCZ010122814.1:0-26371 GCA_037974445.1 Brycinus macrolepidotus | reverse complement strand
GTTTGCTGATTCTTATTCTTATTCTGATATATATATATATATAGATATATATATAATATTATCTAACAAGCCTTTAACTGGTCTACTTATTATAACATTAACTAGTCTATAAATGTTACATAAATGTTTTTTTTATATATTATCTAATACCGACATTTCTTGTAGTTGCTCTGAACAAAAAAATAAACAAATAAATTTGAAATCAACAGGGGGAGCTAGCAGGCCAGAAGTCAGTCACAGACCTCCCTGAGAAATACAAGCAAATCACACAGAACAAGGTACCAAGGTTCAAACATATACTGAATCAATACTTCTCCCAACACAAGAGCCGATGTTGTGTTATAGAGGTTTTTAAAACCACATGTGCACAGTTTGTCCAAAGATTTTTAGATTTAGCCTACCTGGTGATCCAGATTTTTTTTTTTCCGAAAACAAGAAGCATTGGTTTGGGGGGTTGTCCACCCCTTTCTGCAGAAACAGTCTCAGCTCCTCTAACAACGCTTTATACTAGATGTTGGAACTTTGCTGTGAGGATTTGATTGCACTGAGCTACAAAAGCATTAATGAGGTCAGATACTGATGTTGAAGGATTAGCTCTGGACCACAAACAAGCCACCAACTCACCTCCAAATATCAGATGGAACTCAGATACTCTTGAGAACACAGCCCAGTGCTGGTAGGCCTTATGCCCCTCTAACCAACATTTGAAACTGGGCGTGACGACATTAGGCTAAGGGTGTCCAATCTTTTCCGCAAAGAGTTTGTGCAAGTTTTAATTTCAGTAAAGCAGGACACATGATCAGTTGTTTGAAGTCTGAGACCAATACATTAAACAAATGGAAACAGATGTGTCCCTGCTTGATTGGAATGAAAACCTGTAGCCACACTGGCCCTCGGCAGATAAAATTGTACACCTCTGCTCAGGCTAATGTGCTACTCCAGGACATCCCATGTCGCTGGTCAGTGCTTATCTGTGGAAATTATGCAAGCTGTAGCTTATATGCACAACTGAATGCCCGTATCATCAGCGGGTGCACCTTAAAGCAGCTGAATTCACTCTTTGAAAGGGCTGTCTGGATATTTTTTGATATATTATATACATTACTGCCTACATGGGAGATCCATCATGACTTCATAATAAGAATAATATGCTCATGACTTACGGAACAAGGGGGCAAGTGGGCATTTGACCCACCGCTTTTCAAAATACTAGGGTGATGCATCATCACTTTTTCAGTTCAGATCTTCACTCTCCCTAACAACAAGGGCCATTGACCTATAGGCATGAATAGATAGACAGTCAAACTCAGCAGCACAGCCAAATAAATTTTCCATTTCAGCTGGGAATAGGACATTTCCCAAATGCTCAAATTTGAGGGACTTTGCATTCAATGAGACTTTGTGAAGTGTACATATTTCTTGCCATTACCTCACTAAGCTAGACTTTAATGTTCTTCAGATTAGTTAGCAAGTGCAGCAGTTGTGTCCACTTACTGGTCACTCTATCAGACATATCTAATCTGTTGGTCCAGGCAGATGTAAAGTCGTTGATTCAGCACACTCTGTGTTGGTCATCTTCTGGTCCTTCATCTGTGGCCGGTTTCTGGACACAGGACACTGTTTGCCGGATATTTTTGGCTGGTGGACTGTTCACTATTACACTCTGTTAAGCCCACACTCTAACATTCCCCACATGTCAGTGTTACTGCTGCACTGAGAATGATCCACCACCCAAATAATGATGTTCTGTGCAAGTCCTGCCATGTATGCGTTAAGGAGGCCCAATGCATGATGTAGAAAAACAGATGGAATACAGTCTGTAACAGGTAAACTATAAAGTACACCTATGTGATCAGTGGATCAATGGTAGATACAAAGAGAGCTATATGTAAGTATGTAAGTGGCTCGTTCATGTAGATGTCACTCTTTCTGACATCTTCACAAAATGAAAAAAAAACCAACCCAAAAAACAAAAATGATGCACGCATAACTTTGTACTTGATTTATCTGTACTTTCTTATTGTGTAAAAAAGTCGAAAAGTGAGTCCAGAATCACTGCATTTTCCTTCCATACTGGAAGGGTCTCTGAGCTAACAATAGGTGATAGGTGAGAGCGAAAGGGGGAAGTTAAACATGATATTAATGGTAAATGTTATTCTGTTTCTCCTGCAGCTGTGTGGTGATGTAATCTTAAATCAGAAAACAAGTTAGAGGCAAAGGAAAAGGCATGACATGATATGATGATAAATTGTGCTTAATATGAGCAGGGACATGAACTGACAAGAAAGACAAGGTCAATTTTATTTCATGTTGCCTTTTAAATTCTCTGTTTTTGCCCTGCTGTTTTCCTTCTTGCATTGAAAATAATGTGACTAAAGTAAGATTAAAGTCAGATTTCATTTAGGGTCCCTGAGTGTTTAGAAACTGCCCTGATTTGGTGACATCAAGGCTATGCATATACTTACGAGAAATGAGATATTTTAAAATGAGTTGCATTTTCCCAATTGCTCTTTTGAATGCTTCTGGAAAATGTCTTTACATAGTGTTTCATACTTGGTTGTTTATTATTCATTCTCTCTTTCTTTTCAAACACTTTAGATGCGAGTTCCCTTGGGGATTATTAGGCTGGAGATCAAGTTCTTCAAGGCAAGATACAACCATGTCTTTTATTTTTGCATTAATAAACTTCAGGCAAGTGCAAGGACGCAAGGCAGAATGAGCAAAAGGCTGACCTACCGAACCACTATGGGCACCGTCATGAAGACCAGATTTATTGGGGTTTTCAAACAAAAAGGCAGGCATGCTGCAGCAGGCCACAAACAATGAGTTTATTTCAGTAGCACGGGTCAAATCTACAGTACGTAAGTATTTTAGTTTTTGTTGCTTTGGCTCTGTGCACTGACATTTTGGAGTTGACTAGGAGGTTAAAGCAAAGAATAAGCACATGATGTCTTTCGTTTTAGAATATTTACATATATACTGAGTTGACCATGTAGAAAGAACAACACTATATATACCTCTTTATATACACGTATAGTATGTCTATATATATATACACACACACACACACACACACACACACACACACATGTGAATCACCCTATTCAAAATCAAATTTTTTTGCTTTGCAGCCTGAAAAGAAGACACCCTCAAACAAAAAACAATTTCTCCATCTGTATTTATGATAGTAACAGTTCTGGAAAATAAATAAGAAAAGAAATAAATAAATAAGCAGAATCGGACACTGACATTGATAAAGGATCAGCTCCCTGTGTAGAACCACCTTTTGCTTTCATTACTGCCTTGAGTCTATTGGGATACTTCTCTACGACTTTTTTAAATACTAGCATGATGCAACATCACCCTCAATATCTCCCCTCTCTTCTTTACGGAACTGTTCACTTGTCACGTTGGAATGTGAACCTTCTTCCCATTGACAACTTTCTGGCAGAGAATTTGATGGTATTTTGCCCCATCCATTTTCCCACAACAAGATGCTACCACCTCAAAATGTGTACACACACACATACACACGCACATACGCACGTATAGATATATATGTGCGTGCATGTGAGTGTGTGTTTCTTCCAGCACAGCTTCCATATACCCATGAATACTTAAATCCTCCTTATCAGTTCAGTTTTTTTCAGATTTATGAAGATTTACTCAAAACATTTGAACACATTTATGTGTTAAATTCGTCAAGAGGTAATACTGACCTTACACTCACACACACACACACAAAACATGGGAAAAAAATGAGCATGACAAGCCTGCTTATAAATGAACAATGAAAGGATGGAAAGTGAATGAAATGAAAAATGGATATATGAAAACTGATCATTTATGGGTCCAGATTCGCACGCAGTAATAGGCATAATTCAAAAGATGAAGGTGTTTCAGTAATGCACTGTATTGCCTATAGACACCTGCACCACCTGATTGCAGATTAAAACCTTTCTGAAGGCCGAATGTTATCAGTGAAATACATGTATGTAATTTTTTGTTCACATTCATTTTCTTAAATGCTCCTGTATTTAAACCACACTTATAAACAGTATACCAACAAGAAGAAATATTGAATTATGAGGTTATTTGAAAACACAACAGAAGGCTTAAATTCCTTAAATTCCAGAAATCTTTGACCAAAGGAACATTTTAAGATCCAGACAAAAAAGCCTACCAGGCCAAATTGATCACAAACAAAACAACCAATCAACCAGTCATGTTTTGATTAAGAATGAGTGCAATCAGTTTTAAGTGGAAAGAACTATAACTCTTGGCCCTTTCTTGACACACATCATTGATTGTGATCGTAGAATGTAGAATGTAAAATAGTGGTTTTAGCTCTATGCCAGGGCTACCACATTACATTACATCATATTTCAATCATTTGGCAGACGCTTTTATCCAAAGCGACTTACAATATAAGCAAACACTCAAGTTTCAAGACAGTGTGAGAACCAGAGGAGAGTACTAAGTGCTAAATCTTTATGTGACAGTAGTGCAAGAAGGAAGTAGTGCAAGCATTAGAAGAGGAGATGCTCTCCGAACAGTTGAGTCTTCAGGAGGTTTTTGAAGATACCACAAATTTCTAATGCCAGTTACAAGCTTTAAAGAAAGCATATGGAATACCTATGAATTCCCATAGAGAACTGAATAGACATGAGCTGAATTAATGATTGTAGATGTGTTCCCTCCCCCAATTTGTAACCAAATGTTATGACCCAAACTGAAGGCCTAGCTCTAATAGTTATGATAGTCACTGAAAAACACTGGGTAGTTGGAGTAAAAACCAAACACAATTACAGCAAAAAGTTTAGTTATATGTTTCTAACTGAGCTTCCAGAGGCCCAAGGTGAAAGCCTCTCTAATGGTAAGGGATGTGGGTGGATTAATTTAGCACCAATAAGGGGAGGCAGGGGCTGCCATTTTGAGGGCTGCAGAGGCTATGTCTGTATTTTCCTTTTCCTCCGTTAAGCTGACGCCTGGGTGTCAGAGGAAATCGCTTCCCTCTGCGGGGGACCTCAGGCACCTCTGATAACTCAGCCGTCAGCTTCTGTCGACTTCTCTGAAAGCTCTGCAGATCAAACCGTAATTTCAGGCGAGCTGTCGACTGCAGAAAGCGGTTGGGCTTGAGCCTGCGCCATGTCAAGGTCTCTTTCTCTCTGCTTTTTTTCCCCCCACCCTCTGACCTGAGTGTGTTTGCATAATAGTAATACGATCATTATCTGATTTCTCCAGGCTCCGATTATTCAAGTGGCCATGTTAACAGCATATCGGATGAAGACGCCTAGATTTTAACCTAATAATCAAGTCAAGATCAAGAACATATAATGAAGTTAAGTGTGCATCTGTGCTGTTTTTTTTTTTTACATCCATGAATGAGCTGCCCACTGTAAACAACCTCGAAGAAAGGGAGAACACTCAAACAATCAAATAACTCTCAAATAATCAGTAAATTCTCGACTAAATGTGAATATATTTCCAATAATATGCTAGTAACTATTAGAATTTTACTTTGTCCTTTGCTTTCAGTGGGTAATTATAGCTACTGTATAGGTGCATAGAAAGTGTTCGTGTTACCACAGTACAAAAAAAATGCATTACTCTAATATGGTTAATTTTTCTGGCAATGATGTGATGTAACAATTACTGTTTAAACTGTTGTAAACACCTTACTGCAATTGACAAAAAATGTTGCCCATTTGTCTCTAAATTATAATATAAACCATAATTATAAATGTTTTTGTTCTTGAATGGAATTTGTACGCAAAGGTGTTACCTGTCACCATTTGATTGTGAATGTGACCAATGCAGATTGGAAACTTTCACATAGCAGTAAAATTTATAAGCCAATATGAACAATATATTCCAATCCTACTTTTATTAAACTGATGGATGTAGATCCTCATGCTAAAAACGATAAAGCGACAACTGCACCTAAACAATGCAGACTTGATTTTCATTCAGAAACAGCTCTGTAAGCTTTACAATATTTTCATCTAGATTTTATTTAATCCTACTTATGAACCTTTCCTGCTGACTGTTTTCAGTCAAATACCTAATAAGTGTTTCATTCCAAACTGCTGTATATCCGTTAGCAGCAATGTTGGCAAAATGTTTATAATGAAAGAAGGGAAGTTTCTAAAAATGGTCTTCGATATGTTTTTGAATGAAACATTTTGATTTTGCGCAAGTGTAACTGTCTTGTTTAGAGCACAGGAAGGAACAGAGACATGCTTTTTAAATGATATTTACCGTGACTTGCTATTTCTTTGGAAACATACTGCTGAAAGGACTATTGTGCTTCTGAGTCATTAGAGATGTGGTTGGGTCTTACGGAGTAACAGAAGTAAAGTAACGAGTACAAGAAGTAATCAGGAATCACATTATAGTTTGAGAGAAGCTATTTCTAATTTGTAAAAGACTTCTTTACAATAACTACCCAACACTGTGCGTATGTCACATGTTCCAGTGCTCTGGGCAAATTATTGCTAAATATTGTATTTAGCAGATTATTTTATGTCTGTAAATCTATTCATTGTTTTGGGTGTTAAAAATGAACAGTATAGGCAGCGTGGTTTGGAGAGATAAATGTAATGTAGGGTTGGGTTATCTGTAAATACATTCTAGCAGCTTTAGCAGCACATGGTTTGTAATACTGTAGTTGCATGTAGTTCTTTGTGTTAGGAGCTTAACTGCCATTTTCAGAAGGTAACAAATTGGAATATTTATGCACACATTACTTTTTTCTTCCCCTGATAATTGCCACTTGTCATGACTGGTTTGCGTTTCGTGAAATAAAAAGGAAGAAAATGCTTTCATTGTGCCACAGATGCATGCCAAGTTGTATCTGCATATGAACTAGGTAAACCGTGTAAATAGGCGGCTGCAGCTTGTGAAGCGCTCTTTGCGCTTTTGCTACAGTGAGAGCTCTGCGTAATGATATGCAATTTTCATTTGTGCTTCATTTCTGCCAATTTGATCTGATGATTGCATATCTAAGCATGTGGAATTGGATAGGCTTGATTTATTCTCCAAAAATGGAATGCCCTGTAGAGTTTTAGAAACAGATAGTGAGAGAGACTCTGAGAATTTATTTTTTCTACATTTCCATCCCTCAGAATGGATTGTACCATTTGAGGTTCTTGTACAAATGGTGATTTATGGTGACTTATGTAGAAAGTATGTTGCTTGCAGAGCTAGGCAATATGATGATATGTATTGTTATGGTGAAATATTACAGTGACAGCATGCTGTGATGGGAATTCATCTGTACTTAAAGAATGCTGGCCAGCTCCATGCTGTTCCAACTATTTCCCCCCCAATTTCCTCCCCAATTTAGTTGTGTCCAGTTCCATTCCACTCCGCCAGTCACTCTGTAGCACCAGCACTGGGTGGGTGAAGGCTAGCATTTACTTCTTTCAAGTCAAACAAAACACAACCACATCTTTTCAAACTGCCACTAATGCAATGTCACTGGACAGATCAGCATGCTAGGGGGAGAACACTCACTGATAATTCTGTTAAGTCAGTTAACAGATGCCCATGCTGGCTAGCGTCACATTGAGTAATGGGTGGGAGAGCCGTCCTTCCCACCCAGAGAGAGCTGAGGCACTTGGTAGGTCCAGTCTGTTCTAAATGATCAAATATTAAAAAAATGAAAATGATGGTACAGTTGTGTGCAAAAGTTTGGTCGAAAGATTTTCAAAGTGAAAATATATCCTCTACAGAAAACACAGAAAGGCACAATTACTGTTTGTTTGCTGAATTTAACATACTGGTAAAACTAAAACGTAAAACTGTGCAAACATTAGAACACATTTTATGCGTAGTTTCATTTTTGTCCCAATAGGTTAAATAAAATAAAAAAAAATATTTTTGTGCACTAAAATAAGCAGAAAAATGCCATAATTAGGTATGCACTTACTTAATTACGGACAGTGTGCACTTCCGTTCACTCATAAAATCAACAAAACATCTCATTTGTTCAGTCTTTGTATATGTCTTTACATACTGTGTCTTGAAGTATTGTAATATTCTTTTTTTGCCATGTCACCTACCTCTATTTGAGCATGAAAGTATGCATTAAAATACCGTTGTGGTTCATATGTGTGCAGATGTATGTACGAGAACAATCCACAATCTCCCCCCGTGGTGAACATTTATGCTTTGAACATCCGACGGTCACTTCAGGATGCTTCAGTCTGTCAGCGGTAAGAGGAGGGAGAGCGGGAGTAATCATGACCATCATCATCGTTTGAAGTTCATTAAGGCAATGATTATGTGTACCTCCACAGAGCAATGAACTGCCTTACTGAGCAGAGCAGGCTCGTCAAAGCCTCATGCCCTCTTTATAAGCGCTGGCCAGTGCTAGTAAAACAGTTTTAATACAGGATTAAAAAAGGGTGTGTGAGACAGGGTATGAAAACATAAATCTGTATGGCAGATATGGCCCTGTGTTCTCTTTGGAGTGTCTGTGATCAACACCAGACATCCTATCCTGGGTCTATTGCAGTAAAGTGTGTGGGGCTTATGATATGGACACACCCATGCTTAAATGACTGGACTTTTGTTTCTGAAGAGCTCATCAATTCTAGGGTTTGTGATTTTTGGAGGCTAATCTGTTACAGTGTGCCATTGCAAGCATTGAAAACGTTATATTGAAGAACCTTATTATTGTGTCTTTGTGTACTCTTTTCTATTGAAAACTAATAATACATGAAAAGAAATGTACAGAAAAACGTTTTTGAGAATTCTGCCACAGGACCAATCTCATCACCCAAAACCCAAGTCCCCACATAATGTAAGGCCACAAGAGAAGTGGTTTGCTGAGCTACAATTGATCCCCTCTGTGACTGGAATGGGATTTTTGTGACCTAGAGTGGATTTTTATTCACTTCGAGGTGGCTTTGAGGAAACCTGTGCAGTTAAAGTTTGCCTGAAAAATAGCATTGATTTTATTTGCTTTATTTTGCATCAGTCTGTCATGTTATGTTTTTGCAGTGGGGCTGGGCTGCACCATTTATTTTCATTATGTAGCACCATGAAGACTATAACTTAGAAAAAACCAAGGCAGTGTTAAACTGTGGATTTTTAAACAGGAAAACATACTGATCATCAGTATATTTAAAAAGCTCAAATGTTTTCTTGTTAAAAACATAAATCAATAAATCAAAAATCTTTGCTATTAAAAGAGTGGAACATATGTTGGAGATAGCTGATTCATTTGATTGTTACATTAGTCAACTCGTCAAGAATGATATAAATGTCATCATTCTAATGTAATAACTGGCACATGTTTGCAGCAGCTATGAAACAACTAAAATCACGGTCAAGTGATGAAAAAGGGGATCAGGGGAAAAGAACACTGAAAAAGAAATCATACCACATAAAAACCTCAGTACATTTGGCATGTAAATGACACTACATTCATGGAAACCCAGGAAAACCTAAAGAGCAGTAGGAAAAGATATCTAAATTTACCAATGATGGATAGGATGTGGAAACAGACAGCTTTCTTCTACTTGGATCAGTGATTAATAAAAGAGAATCCAACAGTCAAGACACAGATTGACACTTGGCTAAACAAGGATGAAGGAACTTGAAAAGATCTTAATATGTAATGATGTGTCTCTACAGCCAAAGGTCAGAACTGTTCAGGCTGTGGTTTTCTCTGTGGTCCATTTGATTTGAAAGCAGGGCGATACAAAACAAGAAAAGTATTGATGCACTTTGAACTTTGGTTGTAGACTTTTGTGGGTCTTGACCAACTCAAGCCTTACCTCTCTCGCAAAGCTTAGATAACAATTTCCAATAAGTTATGAGAAGAACCAATTTACTGGAAAAGACAATTATGCAGTTGAAGGTAAAAATGGAAAAGGACAATCAGAAAGGTAATGAACCAGCCATTAAAAGGCTTGACAACCCAAACGGAAGCGAGAACATTCTGGAGAAACACTATCCGTTGCAATAAAACATTGCTTCTTAATTATCTAGGCCAGGGTTGTCAAATTTATTTCCTTTCAGTTATTCAGTTCAGTTATTCACCTTACAAAGGATTTGCTAATTAGCAGATGAGTTGAATCAGGAATGTTTATTAAGATAGAACACTAAACATCACAGTGCTTTGGCTTTCTAAGGTTGGAATCTGACACATGCAATCTAAGCAATCCACCACAGTGCTCAGAGTGCTCAGAAAGTTTTCAAGTTTTGTCCATTCTCAGTTCACACTGCATTCTAGCAACTGTAGAGCAAACTTTATAGAATGCCAGTAAAATTCCCATTCAGCCTAATGAGAAATAGTAGCACACGACTGCTTTTAAAACTAGGAGCTCAATGTTATGCATCGACTCAAAATCAAATGACTTTTTTTTTTTTTTTACAAAAAAGTATATGTTTACAAAAAAGTAGTTGCGTGCTACTGTTTCTCATTACTGTTCGTCTGTGTGATCTAAGAGTGCAACCTTTCTGCCTATATTTGTTTCTAATTATGGTGAATGAGATGTTTCACAGCACTCTGTAAAGTTTGTCCAACAGATGAACAAGCATCTGTGGGTGGAGCACAGATAAATGAAGTGATAGTTGAGAAGTGATTCACGCAAAAATTGATTTAGAAACTCTCACAACCACACACAGCTGTCGGAACAATCCCACAGCAGGGCCACCGCAATACCCAGTGATTTTCCCCAATGTTGCAGCCTTGCAGTGGGATGTCTGGGTGCAGGCTTGCTGACATTTGATTTTTAATTAAATGTCAGCATATTTGCTCACAATGCTGGATTAGACTGTATGATGATTAACAAAACATCCTTGTCAGCAATAGTTTCTGGCCACACCTGGTACTAATGTCCATTTTGAGTGATCTGATCCTAAGTGGACAGCAAGACATATACGAGTGCATTTCATTTCAATGGATCTCGAATTTGTCTCCAGTAACATTTACTATGTCAGTCTCACACTGTGTAAGTCCTGGTTTGTGTTTATGAACAAGCTGTTACAAACATTCAAATCACATTTGCTAATGAGCCTTAGAGGGGAGGAATAAAGACAGAAGTTATGCAAGTGCTTAATCTCTGTTGCGATTACACAACTGGTAGAGGCAGTGCTTCATTGCTGTCTGGGCTGGCACTTTGTTATGTGGACACTTTTGTCTCTGAACACCTCCAAAGCTTGTTTAAGTGACTGAATCATCTTGATCCAGGATGCTTTGGACCCCATTTACACCTGGACTTAACACTTTCTATGATCAGACCACCCAGGACTTCATGCTGTGTGTAAAAGGGACCTTACATTAAATGTTCAGAAATGTATAGTTTCCTGTATATCCATCATTTCCTCTGAAATCAAAAGCATCAAAAGGAGTCTTCCCCCCCCCCCCTCCCCCCCCTTTGCTGCACTAATAGCCTCTACTCATCTACCCAGACTTTCCATTTGATGCTGGAACATTGCTGTGGGGATTTGATTGCATTCAGCCAGAAGAGCATTGGTGAGGTCGAGTACTGATGCTGGATGATTAGTTTCACTCATGTCACTTCAGCTCATCCCTCTCAGCAATAAATGCTTGTTGAAATTTCTAATGAATGGTTTATTTACTTTTAAAAGAAGTGTTTTGTGTACAGTCTTGTTTTACAGAGAGAGAAAAAAAAAACATACACTCACTATGTAACTAAATATGTTGTTACACGATTATAGAGATCACAGAGACATTTTCTTACACAATTACACAATTAATTATTTGAATAGTGCAGCAAGAAAGGTAATTACTCGACTAAATTACATCAAGGGCAATGGACAAGCATCTTCAGAAGGTGGCAGATGCTCTAACATTTTGCCTAAAAGTTCTTCTGTAATCCCAACGAGCAACAAATTAGGAGAATGGAGACATAAAGCCGTTTGAAAAGCATTCTCAAATAACACAGTAGCTGAAATCCCCCCCTGTTTAATCTTTGTTGTATTAATTGGTGTGCACAATGGCCTCTAATCTTGTAATCGCTACAGCTTTGCAATGCTGCATCTTTATTTGACCAGATATGGACTAATGAATGATTTAGCCCCATAGTCCTTGGCCTCAGCGAAGAGGTGATGAATGTGTGAGTGGAGGAAGGTTTTGTCTGTGGAGGACCCTGTGGTGTCAGAGACAGCTGGAGCATCTGGTGCGCCCAGAGTGTGTGTCATTAGCTCATCGTGCCGCAGTTCCCACTGTAATCAGCTATTGACAACCCGCAGAGAGCCACTTGCCTTGTGGAGAGCACATCTCCACTCCCCTGCCCCTGTGTCAGCGAGGCTTCAGGAGCTGAGAACAAGTGTAAATGTGATTGAAATAGACAGAGGTGTGTGTGTGTCTGCGTGAGTGTGTGAGTGGGAGAGAGAGAGAGACGGTAAAAAAAAGAAAGAAATAGCGTTTGTTTTTATACATTATCAGGATAAAAATTTTGTCATACGTTGGAATGGTTCGATAAAAAACCTAATTTACATTCATTCATTTTTCTGTAACCACTTAATCCTTACTAGGGTCGCGGGTACCTGGAGCCTATCCCGGGACCAGGGGGTGTGAGGCAGGGACTCATTTACATAACATTACATAATAATAAAATGCACATTACGAAACATGTTATTCGACATTTTGTGCTGAAATGTTTCTTACTATGGGAGAATGTAACATTTGGAGGCGAGCCCAAGGACCAGGCCATAGCAGTTTGTGTGTATGTGGTTTTACTTAGTTTTTACTTTTACTTATATTCTTGCCTGAATGACTATGATATGCAAATGCCATCGCAACGACTAACAGAAGCTTTGGTCTCTTAAGCAAAAAATGACTTCACCATCTCATCAGCTAAGAATATTAATAATTTATTTTATTGCATACTTGGCCTTCCATGTCTCACTAGCTGCCATTTTCTTCCCCAAAATATCATAATTTTTTGTTGTATCGATCCACTCACGAAAAGAAACCTGTGAGTGGGTATGCACTAGAGAGATAGGCTTAATGGAGAATGTATGTGTGCACTCCACACGCTATTTGATTGAATCTGCATTTGTCCTCGGGCCTTCACTTTCCTGTGAATTGGAACACAGAGAGAGGTACAACTTATTAAAATCACCAAGGCATGTCACTATTTGCACAGGTGAGCAGTTTGTCACACAACTGGCGTTACAAGGGTTCAACCTGGGTACGCTTCCTGTGTAAGTATGGAATTGCACAGCTTTCTTGTGTGCTTGTGTTTCCTTAGAGACTCTGTTAATGTGGTCCCCATGCATGAACTTCTTTTTGTTGTGAGGAGCATTCTGCCAGAAGATACTGTTGCCTGGAGCAGCTCCCCAGACTAACTCGCACTGACTTAGCTGTAGTGATGCCATATGCGGAGATAAAATGGCGCACTGGAGATGAATAGTCCATGAAGGGAACCCCAGGGTTTAGACAGAGCTGGCAAGGGTTCTTGTTGTCACCGACATATGGCTCCTGTAGTTTTTACAGAGCATTTCTGTTGCTCAGCTGTCGCTGGAAGTCATTGACATGTATAGCATCAAAGGCTGTTCGCCTAAGTACATCTTATTGGTAGCAAATATTCATGCTATTGTCTTTCCAGGATTCTTATTGATCACATATTTACAAAGGCCCTTTTATTTGCGGGCTTGCAAGTCCATATGGTCTAAACTAGTGAGCTGTTTTGATGACTAAGCCTTGGGGTAGGGGCAAATACTCTGAACCGAGCTGTGGGTTTGATCCTAGTCAGGAGGAATTCTGCCATGCTGTTCTGCCCTACTTTACCCAAGGTCGCTCCAAGCTGCAAGGCCCCTGCAGGTGGAACGCTTGCCCCCCCAAAAAAACTAAATAAAAATAAATAAGCACAAACATCAAGATATACTGCTATTAATGGGACAACTTAAATGTTGTTTGTCAATTACCTCTTTAAATATGCATTATAATTGGCGGTAAATACTACAGTTCATATTGGGTTATCATAAAGCTTTGTGTTTCCAAGGAAATGTGTCCTACATCCGAAAATGTGCAACACCTCTCTTGCTATAGCTCTCTATCTCCCTGGTATACAGGCCTCCCTTTTTGTTGGAATGCTTTTTTTTTTATCATGCTAGCACTTGACTCCCCCTTAAATTCTGATGCATTTCCTGAGTTTAAGTCAAGCCTAGGCTCCCTGAGAGCTGCCAAATGCAGTGCAGACCTGCTGGTCCTATTAATCACTTCCTCTACAGTAGAAGGTTCATTAGGAAGCTATTCCCATAATGGGGCACGGGAGCAGCCGCTAGTTACCACAGCCAGGCAGGGCAGTGGGAGCAAGATCGATCCTTCAGGTGCAAGGTCCCATGGGAAGGGACCAGAAGCACGCAGACTTTCTGCAGAGAGAGTGTGGGGCCAAGGACAGTAAAACACGGCAGGATCCCGGTGGGAAATGAACTAAAGTCTTCATTTGTTCAGAAGGCTCCATAGCTCATCCCGCCAAACACTGTACGGGTCACACTGGGCAGAGCAAAAGGTAAAGCGTACACCAGGCGAATTGTGACAAATTAATCTAATCTAGTAATGCGAATGTCTCAGTGACAAATGTCTTCAGTGCACCTGAGCGAGTGTAAGTAATTATACGCAAATGAAGCTGTCAGGTGGTGCCGAGGGCCTGTCACTTGCGCTGGTATCAGTACGACTATTTCCATGGTGAGAAGGAACCATCGACTACTTCAGGACAAATGAGCCGAGAATGTGAAATGTGAAACAGAAGTTGAAATGTGGCATTTAATGGAAAGCAATGTCCCTCTTGTCTAACATGTAAGTATTAATTATAGAAGGGGGGGCTCTGACTCAGTGCCTATACTTAGCACATTAAACCTGTACATTTAGACAAACTTCAGCATACATGCCATGTCTGAGTCGTCCGAGTAACAGACCTCAGCTTTGCTATTCTGAAAAAAACTCTCATTGCTGGGAACTAGCAGTGGTAAATACTTGGCTTCTCTAGGACTTATGCTCATTAGCTGACACATTCTTTTAACACTTCTTTAACAGAACCTGTAGTTACGTTGTAGAGACTTTTCCCACATAATATCACTGTTCTAGTGGACTAAAAGAGCTTTATTAACATCATCTGTGGTTCCCAGTATCACAAATGCCCCCAAACTACACCAGGTTCTGCCCCTACCTGATGGCTAAAGAGACTGCAGGTAAGGAGAGATTGATTTTTGCCTTCTATTCACTGAGGGGCTCTGGCAATCTTTTGAGAGCAGCCTATTCAGGCACAACTCCACTAAGCTGAATTACTGTGGCTGTCTCCAGCTTACCAGGAGGCGAAGAATGCTGGCTCTCGGCTCGTTAGAATTGTTTAGCTCTTTGTTGAAGATATGGCGGACTGCTTCATTCGACTTTTTTGACAGCTCTCCAGGCTGATGTGAACTTGAACTTTCTTATGAGATCTCGTGAGACTTGTTTGTCGAGCACGTTTTGTCCTACCGCCCAACCGTTGTTGGGTGCTCAGTTGAAGATGAGATTATTTGTAGAACTGCGAATGGAGTTCTTGACCAGTTAGTTGAATAGTAGTGGAATTCCTGGATAAGGGGCAGTTTTAATAAAAGAGGTGCTAATTACAGACAGTCCTAGTAACACTTCTGACCAGTGGGGGTGGTCAGCTTAGTGGCATATTAACCAAGAACTTCCATACAAATCAACCCAAGTGCAACTCTAATCAACACGAGGCCATGACAATATAAACCTCCATTTGGTCTACAAAGTAGGAAACAAAAAAGTTGTTTTATCCTTCCTTGATTCTGGTTCAAACTGTGACGTTATAAGGTCAAAATAACAATTATAGAAGTTACTTATCAAGAAAGTGTGAATATGTTTACATAATCAGTAGTTCTTTTAAAATGTAATACATAGTACACTCAAATTATGTAAAGATGACTTTCTGTTCATGTTAATTGTCAGCTGGAAGGATGAGATGAACTTGATTTTTGAAAACCATACATTAACTACAACAACGCCGGCCATGTTAGTGCAAAAAAGCTTTTCACATGTGTTAAATAGCACAGTCACTGTTTGCTATCAGACTTGGTAAATTGGAGTAAGTGCTTTATTAGAATAATCTCTCAGTGCTTTGCATTTGGTTCGGGATATTTCTGTAAATGCCTATGCAAGCAGCAAAAGTCCCTTTGGGCTTATTATGGGCTCTAAGGGGATGCTGGCCCATTTAATAAATTGCAACAGCCAAAATAGAGTTTGTGATGTGTGACTTTAAGAAAGCTACCTCTTTGTGCTTTAATTCAGTCCTTTATTGTTTTTTGTGTTTGTGTGTGTGAGGAACAACTGTGTGCCTATGTTCATGCCTAAGTATGTACAAATTCCACTGACATTACCAACTTATTTTTGTCCCCAGACATAAGCATCTTAGTTACAACTGTGCAGATGTGTAATTCTGAGTCACAAAAATCAGAGATAAATTTCTTTCTAAAGAACAAAATGTGCCTTTTGTTTGTTATCGCTGGTCTATCCCTATAACAGTTTTATATTGCTGTGGAACTCTGAGCTAACTGCAAGGTTTGGCCTTTGAAGCAGTAGTCATAGCAACAAGTGTAAATACTCATGCCGTGGCCTATAACAAAGTAGACTCTGGAGAAGTTCAAATAAATAGAAAGCTGCATTGCCTCACTTACCAACTTTGGGTGTAGTTGTCTGAGATTCATGTGTGGAGAATGTGGCCTATTTGAAAATGCATGGAATAATGGGAATTAAGCCAATGCCAATCCGTTCTGCATAAGTGCTTTCTCAGAAAAAAAAAGTGATGAGCCAGACTGAAAGAAGAAAGAATGGGGGTAAAAGAACACATTGATGACTTTTATACATCTTCTCTGCAGTCGATCAACAGAAGAATGAGTGTGTCAATTGTAGAGAGACAAACGTGAGAACGATTGACGCCAATCTGCCAGCCACCTGAGCATTCACATATAACAATCCCTCTGAGATGAGAGTCTATAGATCACCCTCCTGATCTGAGATGCCTCCACTGCTGCTCTGAAAGGACTAGAGCTGATTGAATCCTGTTTAAAAAACCTTTGGCAACCTCCGTGACTTGTTTGTGTGAGGTCACCTGATTGGATCTCTGGAGGTCCAGCTGACGCCGAATTCCCAAAAGGACTCAATCAGGCCTTCTGATTGGTGAACTTAACCTTCCTGACCTCACCTTAATGAGCAGGTCTGTAGATGCAGACAGTATCTTAGGCTGTTCCACATGCGCTGCGCACAAGAAGCCAACCGTGGCAAACAGTGGAAACACACGAAGGCACAGAGAACGAATTTCACATCCTCACCAAAAAAAGGACAAATGAAATTAGGATACAGCACGGGTAATGGGGCAAGATTAGCAGAGCTGGCATTATGCCCCGTCTGAATACCAAACCCAACGTTTATGAAAACAGTGGAGAGGGAGACCTCATGAAATTGACTGTGGGAGTGACGGTCAAATCTGGAAATGGTCGGCTGCACATTAATCGAAATGTTTAGGTTCATGTGGATTAGTCTTGAATGAAAAAAAAAGAAAGAAATTAAATTGCACTAGATCTTTTGCCTAATGATTTGCATCAGCTTGGCAACTTTCAGAGGCGCAGAATCTCTTCCTTGCTGCATTCTCTCCATTAGCAAAAGTTATGGCTCGTTTTGTTCATCCTGGCATAAGCATTGTGCAGTATATTAAGGATATTAAATTCTGCACAGTCTCACGGCACCCTGGAAAAGTAAGCTAAAATTTCAATTTGCATCAGCATTGCTACTGTGAAGTGAAGTTCTAGCTTGAAAGCCAGCAAATGCCTTAAAGGTCTCCTTTATTCTCCTTCCCTCTGTCACATTTCTACAGCTTTTACGCTACCTGGAGGCTGTTTTACTGAGTAGTACCTGATGGCTTGTAGTGGGCTGAAACTTTTCTAAAGTTAGTATACAGCGAGGAAAGATGAAAGAGTCCATCCTGACTATTTGATCAGGGCTGCCAGTAAGTATAGTGTGGAGAACCTGGGAAAGGACTGATTTCCTTTGGGCTCTTTGAAACAATATTCCGGCCTCCTCTGGGGATCTCTGCAGTCTCTGAATCTGAACAGCACATGGGCTGACTCTGTCCTTCAGATGTTATTGGGCTTATAGACATGTTCATGTGTTTGTATGTACATGTTTGAGTTAGGCTTAGACAATTATATAGACAGACCAAGTGTAATTTTTTTTTTCCAGACAAAGAAAAAGATGCCATTTTTGCAATAAAAATGAAATAAAGCACCATCCCAATTTACTAAACAGGGACACTATCATAAGACCAAAGGGATGGTCGCTGTTATTTTTCAATTATTTTGCATATTTTCAGTGTACAAAGAAAACCACCTCCATTAAAAAAAAAAATATTGAAAGTTTTACATTGTATGAAACTTTCATAATAAACAGACCAATAGAAATGCTTCAAATGGCTTAAAATAAAACATTTTTACCAGAACATACAGTAAATGGAAAGAATGTTTTTGCCTTCTACTGTAAAGTTCCCATTTTGGAGATATTTAGTAACAGTAACAATATGCTCAGTATAACAATGTGGTCTTCCATATTCGTCCTTTATGTGTTCTTCTGTCAACTTTATGCACGTTTGTTCGGACTGGAACTGTGACGATGGGGCTCTGATTGGTCAGCCTGAATTTTTTATACAGCTGTACAATGCCAAAATTAACCATAAAAATTCTATGCGCCGTCACAGTCCGTCAGTTTCCGGCTCAGTGCGAAAGATGGCATTAAAGTTTTTCAAAACTTGACAACTAATGGTAACCATATTCTGCACAGACAGCACATAACGCTATTAACACCCAACTCAACTGCTTCTTTCTCCTGAACTGAACTGCTTCCCACTTCTAAACACAGAAGCGCGCACACACACACACACACACACACACACACACACACACTTAAACTGTTACCTCATAAACAAGAACCACAGCCGAACCCCGACCCCCAACAAGCACTATAACCGTACCTTTCCCTTATTCATATATTTTAAGGTTTTTTTTATGTTGTTGATGGTAGTTTTTGCCCAGTGATCTACTGTTGCCATTCCTTACTTCATTAATCCTTGAATTTTGCACATTTATTAACCGTGCTACTAGAATGCAGTACCTAACTTAATACTGTATTCACTCTCTGTATCATTTCTACTTTTGTCAGCTGCTCTGTATGCTGTTCTGTCCTGTTCTCTTGTACTGTCTGCTCTTGTGTTTTTAAGGAACTTTCTTTCTTTTTGTACTCTTGTGTAGTTCTTCCCTGTCAACACTTATGTAGTCTGGTGTTGTCTCTTGTGTTGTACCATGGTGCTGGAGAAACACAGTTTTATTTCTCTGTGTACTGTGTATATGGTTGAAATAACAATAAACTCCTACTTGACTTGGCTTGATTTGACTCCACTCGACTTGACTTCGTTTGCGATTGTTTTCTTGGAAACCATAATTTTGCCAAACAGGTGTGTTGGCACCTTTCTCCTGGACAAGCTAGTCTATTTCACTCTGTACTGAAGAGTCGATCTCATTTACCAGAGGTTCTTTGTTTCAGTTGCATATATCATCAAATTACTGTACTGTTTACTACCCGGAAAAAGTCTTACTACGTTCCTCTATAAAACCCAAACAAATCTGTCGAGGAAATCTCAGTAACACTTATTTGGATGCTCAACTGTAGATGCTCTGTAGATGCCTTGTCTTTCAGTGCCCTATCTAACTAAACATCTACGCAACTGAATTTTAATTTGTATATAAACCTTTCTGTTAAATCTAACCATAGCCTCAACTGTAACCCAAAACTTAAATCTAATATTTATCTTACCCTAACCCTAAAGCTGTTAATTGCACCAGATAGTTTGTTAATAATCAAAGCATGTATAGATAACCTAAATGGGAAAACACAGCAGAATAGAATTTACTGATCCTTATTGTCATTCAACAACAAGATTAAGTTTGCAGCTTGCTAAAAAAGACAACACACATGATAAAAACAGAACAACAATAACATACCAATAAAGTAGCACATAAAAAAGTAATGGACAATATGGGCAGTGGTGATAGTAGTAAATAGTGTCGCAGCAAAAATGTGCAGTGCCGTACCAGAATCAATACAGTGCGGAAAAATGCCGTAAATAACAACAGTGTGAGGAGTAAGCACAATATAAACAGCATATGACAGTACAAACAGTATTAGGCAGTAGTAAATACTGCACTGAGCTGTGCAAAAAAAGAGAAAATGCAGTAAAACCGAAACACTATGAAAATGAAGATACAGAGTCTTCATAGAAACCCACTGTGGGTGAATGTAAGTGAGGAAGTAAACCTTTTTATAAAGCGCTTTTGACACACAGACGTCACAAAGCTCTGAACAATGAAATCCTATAGAAGTTGAAAAATGCAGAATATAAAATAAAACATAAAGATATACCAATTAATAAAATAAAATAAAATAAAAGCTACCCAAAGGCTTGTCTGAAAAAGTCTTAAGCTGGGCCTTAAACCGTTTGACTGATTGCACCAGTCTCTGCGCTGGCGGAAGACTCAATCCTCATTCGTCTTCAGCCTGGTGCAAGGCCTTGTTGGGTGGATCTCAGGGCTCAACTAGTGGTGTAATGCTGCAGGAGGTCCGCAATGTATTGAGGAGCCTGACCATGTAGGGCTCTAGAAGAGAGAATGAGGATTTTATACTGTATCCTAAATTCCGCTGGGAGCCAATACAGAGAAAGTAAGACAGCAGAGATGTGAGTCCACTTGTGGGAACAAGTTAAAAGCCTAGCAGCAGTGTTCTGGATGGTCTGAAGGCGAGCTCAAGCAGATTTACTTAAACAAGTCAAAAGAGAGTTACAAAAATCAATGCATGATGAGATAAAAGCATGACTAACCATTTCAAGCCTTAGAGACAACAAATCTTAACTTACATAGGATTCCCAAATGGAAAAAAAAACAGGAGCGACTAAGGGACCTCACATGAGCATCAAAAATGTAGAGGTTATTAATTGCAGTAGCTGTTGCTGTGTTGTAGATACAGATATTGAACACAATATCCAAACAGCAATACAGAATGGATGTGAGTGGACCATTGTGTTCCATATATCTTATGTGATGGCAAAGAGCAGTTTGTGTGAAAATGTGAAGTCATTTATGGGGCAGTTGGGTAGATTATGGATGGAGCTTACTGAACTGGTATGAAAACACTGACTGAAAATTCAATAGTCCTTTCGGTACTTTATTTACAAAGAAACAGCCTCTTACTGTAAGCATTATTTAAAAAGCATGTCGTATATCTCATGCTTATGCTCTCGTACTGTCTAGACAGACAGTAAAGTTTATTCAAATTAATTTATACTATAAAAAAATAAATATATCATTTAAAATAAAGCTTTATTTCAGTCTGCATCTTGCAGTCAGCTGACACAGCCGCACACACTTATGCAAACTGTGTGCAAGGACAAATATGAATACATCTGTATGTAATTTTTTTTTTTTTTAAATGCGTTGCGCATAATTAATGTAATTCTTTTGAAGTCAGATGAGCAACAATTTTAAAAAAGTTTGTAGCTATAATGTGGTTACAAGAATTTAAACTGCAATGCTTAATACATTTAAAACTTAACACTACCTTGTCACAGGAAAAAAATATATTACATTGCTGTAATGGGTTGCTTTGTGCTGTGTTCCCCCAAACACTGTTAATTAGTTAGTGATGTGCTGTTCAGTTTGTATATATATATATACTGTGAGGCGAGGGGGTGGAGCACCCTCACATCATGTGAGTGACTGCCGTTCTCCAAGCCACACGTCACAATATATATATAAACATGCATATAAACAAATAAACAATACGTGATTTGATGTGCGTGCATGTTAGACCAACTTTGTCTAATCAATCCTTCATTCAATAAATCAGGAGCTACTGAGGGAATTGAACAAATCCACGAAATGGCTGCAGTATAGCAAAAAGCTACGAAACATGTTCCTCTACCTGTGAGACATTTGTGTTTATTTGTGTTTATTCTGTTACATAGAGGTTCGACTGACAAGAAAAAAAAAGCCAAAATAGATAGCTTTAAACATTTTTGAAGCACTGTACATATGCTTAATGACTGACAATTTACTTAAGCTTCCAGAAGTGAATGAACTCTGTTTTTATAGTGATCTCTTGGCATTCAGATGTCTGTCTGCATAACAATGGCTGTCAACATCCATCCATCCAGTCCATCCATCCATTTATCCATTCATCCAATCCATCCATCCATGCCATCCATCCCATCTATCCCATCCATCCAACTCACGCCTTTAACATAATATCAATTTAAGCAAGTGCCTAGACAATAAGAAGGTAATATGTATAAAGAGAACGACCTTTTTCCTGTGCCTCAGGCTGTTCCTCGACCTTCGTACAAAACACAATCATATGCTGTTGATCAGCTGTTCCTGCTGCTGTCCGAGAGTTAGGCTAATTGTCTTGGTTGGGGTTGCCCCTAACAAACGACCCGCTCCAGACCATTGATCAAGCGTTGCTCGTGGGTAAAGCCCACTCTCTACTCCGGAATGACAAAATGCTACCATTTTCCTCTGCTTTATTGTGCAAGTATGCATTATGTTAAAGTACAGTGGGCAATACACAGTGACAGCATGAGTGATGATCATTACCTCTCCTAGCGAAACCCAAAATTCCTCATTTCAAGGAGAGAGCATATGTTGAGTGCACCTAATGACTTCTTCAGGAGCTGGAATTAAAATATTTACTCACTCTGATTAAATTGGAGAGCTGGCCAGGTTTCAAGGCTGCTGTTTGTATTTACTCAGGTATGCATTATCTCCCTTTTCCATACAATCAATCTTGCTTTTTTCAGGATACAATTTCTTTGTTTCTCTAAAGTCACTTGACTCAGTCACAATACAGAGTGGCTAGCGCAGTTGGCATAGGGACAGCAGTCAGATGCAGGCTACCTCAATAAAGGGTCTCCTCTGCCCTGATTAATTTTTAAAATACTAATTTTAGATGTCTGCTCTGAGCTGAGGTGCCAATTACTTCTCCCTGCTGTGATGCAATCACAGCTCTCAGTGCTGGAGTGGAGAATGTGGCAAAATCGTTTGATTTAGTGTGAAATAATATAACTGGAAAAGAATACCGAGGAAAGACTGCCCATGATTGAGAATATCTTATCAGGAGACTGAGCTTCTGTCACAGAGCGTCCGCATGTCTTTTGGCTTCTGCATTGAACAGACCATTGCATGGATGATCGATTCTCCTGGTCTGCTCTGTTGTGTTCTTTTTTTGTCTGTCTGCATCCACCTCACCTAGTGCTGATGGATTCGTACATGGTGTAAATGACTGCCGGGGTTAGAATGTGCTACACTCTTTAAAAAAAAAAAAAAGAGGGGGGTGTTGTTCATTGAGCAGTGCTATAGAAGCAGGCCTTGACTTTGACTTCATCGACTTTATATAGACAGTATTTGTTTTACATGGCAATGAAATGACTTTTATTGGAAAAATCCCATCCGAGCAAGGGACAGTGTAAAATGTACCTGAATGTGACCTCAACATGCACTTACAATGTGCCTGAATTTAATGTTTGATTTACTAAGACTATAAGACTACAGCTCACAAATCCATTAGCATGTTGTGTAGCCCCACCCACTAACCTCACACTTGTGAGGCACAAGATTCAAAAGGCACAGTAATAGTTATCAAGAAGCTATAGACAAAACAGAAAATGAAAGTTCAGTGATGGAGAGAGTGGTGTTGATGAATTAAGTTTGTTACCTAAACATTTTACAGGGGTGTAGTTCAGTGCCACCTAATAAAATAGATTATTTGAAACAATAACATGAACTGTGATATTCTGTGCTGTGTCTTCTTATTCATGTACTCACATGGCAGTTTAGGGGGTTCTCCTACATTAAACGCAAATATCACCCATTCGGGACGCTTATTTTTAAGAGTGTACTGTAGAGTCAGTGTGAACAAGAGCCTGTGAAGTAAACAAAATGTCCAAAAATGTACAATACAACACAGACAATAAGGACATTACTGTTATTCATATATGTTAATATACAGTCAGCATTTCACTCTAGAGGACTATGAATGTGACTTGCAGGTAGAATTAACTGGTAGTCCAACAAGATGTTAAACACTGGCTTGAATTGCAGTACTTCTCAAAGTTGCTACTCTGTTGGCTAATGTTTCTAATATTCAGTGTTGTTTAGATCTATGAGGTAAATACACTGCCATGGCTGGCTTTTTCTACAGGCATGATATCAGTGCCCCCGTGGACTACTACTTAGCTAGAATATCACACGTGTTTAAAATGTTTAAAAGATCAGTTATGTTCATGTGTGAATACTTGTGTCTTACCAAAGTTTGCATAAAATAAATTAATGACATTTTCATTTAAACCAGTGGTAAACCGAGTTTTACCATTGCAGGGGACAGTGAAACAATCCTCTAGGACCATGGTGCAATACAAGAACAGAAACAGAAACACCACAGACAAGTTCAAAATATACAGAGTGCAAATAGAAAGAAAGTGCAAGAAAAACACAAGCAACGAAACAGGACAAGACAACAATTTGTGCAGTCGACTGCAATACTGGTTTGTATAGACATGGTATTATGACATATTCTAGCAGCGGAGAGTTACATGTGCAAAACTGCAGAACAGAGGAAGACAAGCAATAAATTTAATTGTACAAATGTAGCAGCAACAAGACAGAGAATGTGCAGTATAATAATAATAATAATAAATAGAGGGATATTTCCAGAGGCAACTGGAGTGTGAGTATGCATTGTGTTAAGAGGAGGAGAGGAAAGTTCAGGAGAGGGGAGTGTGTGTGTGTATAGGGGGTACAGTTTCAGTTCTGACTGAGGAGTCTGATGGCCTGAAGGAAAAAAACCCCTCTGGCAATGGAGGCCTGTATGTTACGGAAGCTTTTGCCAGACGGGAGGAGAAGAGAAGAGGGTGTGTGAGGGGTGTGTGGGGTCCTCCACAATGCAGGTGGCTTTGCGGATGCAGCGTGTGGTGTAAATGCCCATGAAAGAGGGGAGTGAGACCCCAGTGATCTTCTCAGCTGTCCTCACTATCCTCTGTAGGAGACCCATACCAAGCCATGGTGCAGCTGCAGAGAATTCACTCTATAGGCCCTCTGTAGAATGTGATGAGGATTGGATTGCACTCTCATCAGTCTCCGCAGGAACTAGAGATGCTGCTGCGTCTTCTTGACGATGGAGCTGGTGTTGAGGGTCCAACTGTATGATTGATCTGGAAATCCATAAATTCTTCTATGGATGTCTGAATCCCAGTAAAAGATGTTGCTTGTGTTTGCTCCAGCTCAGGCTGTCACTCAGTGAGCACCTTGTTATTTACTGTGAGACTCTTTTGCAGCAGTGCTTCTGCCTGTTTTCCTTTCCCCATTGGCTGATGGATAAATTTTTAAAGTGTGCAATAATTAAGCACTTGGAATGTGAGCCACTGAGCAGAGTTTAGAACAGACTGACACTGATTCAAAATGAAAAACTGACACTGATTAACAAAGTGTTGTGGTAGTGGCTGTGCTCCTGCCAATCTCTGGTAGTCCATCTGCTGTATAAATAAATGAAACTTCTCATATGTGGATTAAAATGTTCTTTGCATGTTTTAGAGGACAGCAGGTTTTTTGTGTTATTAAAGAAACATTAGCAGCTTGTTCAAGGTCTAAAGCTTCCCTGCCAGATCAGCAGTCGATATTCAGTTTCTTATTTAAGAGTTGCAGCAACACTGCTATCTAGCTAAGGCTTTTGTGGGATTTAGGTTTAAAGAGTTATTGCTGTTTAAATGAATAGGTTATTATTATCATTTTGGTCTACTATTTAAATACAAGAATATAATTACACAACTAATAACGTAGTTGCAGGGCTGGGAGTCACTTATCCTGGTGCAGATTACTAAATACCTGTTAAAAAATGGAATCTCTAAGATAATCCAAGGGATTACTATAATTGCTTGCAAAGATTTGGGCACCTATACTTGATTTGTGTTTGTTGATTTGTTGAAGTGAAAAGAAGTTTGTAAAATATTTGCATGAAACATAAACTTGTATTTATGACACATTTTTTCAAAATTTAATGCAAGTTTTCCATTTATTTGCTGAACTTAATACCTTAAAAAAAAAAAAACTCAAAATGTGGCATGTGCACCCTTTCAGTCAATCAGTTAGTGTTTTGATGTTCTAAAGCTTATTGGACTCATTATAACTTAATGGACTGTATAACTCTTCCTCATTCTGTAGTGATCTTTTTCAGCATTTTTGTCATTAGGTCTCATTCGGATTGTGCAATATTACTCATCTGTTTTTTATTTACTCA
>JBBPCZ010122714.1:0-26424 GCA_037974445.1 Brycinus macrolepidotus | reverse complement strand
GGGAGAAACCAAAAGTGAGAAAACAAGTACGGGTGGAAGCCCAGGCTCAGGCTCAGTGTGTGTGTGTGTGTGTGTGTACCACAACATTTTTTTCCCGACAGTATTAAATTTAGCAAACAAATAGTACTTGTGAATTACATTGTAAATTGTACAGCAGTTTTCTGTAGAGGATCTGTCCTCGTTTTCACGTAACCATTAGAACATGAGCGTGGATCCATGCCAGAAGTGCAACAAATGGTGAATTGTGTTCATATGGCAAAACAACTCCTTATATGGAAGTTCCCCTGGTTTGTGTTGATTCTTGAGGTGTCAGACGTCATGCTGAGCTTGGTTTAGTGTTCCTATGTCACGTAGAACCAAAGTTATTGTAATTTAAAAAACATGTAAAAATCATAACCGCTACTGGGGTTTTAAAAATGGCATCACAAGCAAATGCCCATAAAGAACAAAAATGCTCAAATTTCTTTTATTTTAAGCCTTAGAAACAACTTGAAAGAACACAAGATCTTAGAACCCGGGAGAACTGTCAAGATAGTTTCTACCAACACGAGGGGAACCGCTGCACATTTGTCTAGCCCGACTGATCACCATTGGGACGCCAGGTCACCACCTTCCTGGGTCTGTAATCACTGGAGCCCTGTGCCAAAATATCCTCGACTGGTTCGGCTGCTCACGACTCCCCACATGCTTCTCCTCCATCCAAGGGCAACTGCTGTCTAAAGCTCCGGCGGGACTAGAGGCTCACAGCTACTCTTCCAACAAAATCTACCTTTATTGACTCTTAACTATACCAAATCTGTTAGCCATAGATGGTTAATCTGTCAATAAGTTTGTTCATGAAGGCCTTCTTTTGTTAGTTATCCACATAGTGACTCTCTTTTCTTTCTCTCCGGGTCGACCACAGGAGGATGGGTTCCCCTTTTGAGTCTTGGTCCCTCCTGAGATTTCTTCCTCCAGCTTAGGGAGTTTTTCCTCGCCTCTGTCGCCTTTGGCTTACTCACTAGGGGCTCAGACCTGGACTCTGTAAAGCTGCTTTGTGACAACTTGATTGTAAAAAGCGCTATATAGATAAAATAGAACTGAATTGAATTGAAGTGGGTGGGAAAATCCACAGTGGGAGGGGGTCCCTTGAGAGTGGCTGTAGTTTTACCATGGGCACATAAACATGAGACCCCAGTGGCGAATATGCCAACAAAAGCCTCTTATTACACTTAATTTCATTTTTTCTCACTTGTAGCAGAGCAATTCTGTGCAGTTTCGAAATGTTCTGTCCGCTCCATACTTGTGTTTGTAAGCAGATGTGACTTCCATATAGGTACATAATTATGTGTGAATTACAGCAAAATTACAACAATAACTAAAAAACTTCCAGGTGTAAAATTTGATCAACTTAGACTACACCCGACTGCTTTTTCCTTGAAAAACCAGGACTGCCACAAATAAACCACCCAGCCATCTGCCCACCTATAGAGCATGTCTCAGGTAGAGCTTCCATTTTGGAAAACAAGTAGAATGGAAGGAGAGAGGGGGCTGGAAAACTTTGATAATGAAGATGACGACAGCTAATAGATAGCGTGCTGCTTCCCAGCAGGATCAAATACACAGCTGTTGCCCTCAACACCACCTGCAAACATCATACATACACACACACACACACACACACACACACATACACACACACACACACAGTAGTGTTCTGAGGTTTACTTGTCATATTAATTCTTGTTGTTTTACTCAGTGAGAGCCTATGAGGGCTGCAGCGATGAGCTGTAAATATTTTCACATATATTTTCAGTGTTTAAAACCAGTGGTATAAGTTCAGTAACACCTGCATCTCTTCGTCACTGAGCTGTCATTTGCTGGTTTGTCCCAAGCTTGTCTGTTGTGCTATTAAGACCCCTCATGAGCATTTATTTAGTGGGCATTGTGGGTTTACATGCAGTTTCAATGATAAACTGCAGTCTTAGCCAATCATACATCAGATTCAGGCACATACTGCACCTGCCCTCATCCAGCTCCCTGTATTTGATGAGGTGGTCTCGTTGTGGATTGTATCACAGCATCACGCGGTATAGATATTCATCAAATACGTTTCCATATTTTATTATTGGCAAATGTCAGATTTCTGGTGATTTCTTTTCATATTTGTCATTTTGCGTAAAAATGCATCAAATTTGACCTGCCATATCGAAGACTACATCACACTTGGTGGTCTTTCAGCAGCCAAAACGCTCTGAAGGCTGTCATCGCATGTGGGATTGCGAGCTGTCGATTGCCAAGCTAAATATTTTCAGCTGCGTTTGGCTCCCGGAGACTGGAGCTACTGTATATATTCGCAATGAAAATTAATACTGTGTCCCACTGGGTCGTCTTGGCCAGATGGAGCGGCTCTGGCCTCCAGCTCTCCCGGAGAAGATCTCTAGAGCTTTACAATAAAGCCACCCGTGATGACCCCAGAGATTCAGTGTATAGATGCAGCATGAGCTGAAAAAAAGAGCCCGGTCAAAGCCCTTGTACCTGATCAGAATCCGTGCATTTTACTCAGGATTTGATCTGTGTTGCAGCTCTCGGTCAAGCGCGACTTCGGAATGAGGGGATCCCCTGTAGAGCTTCTGTCAGACTGAGCGACTGTTCTGAATCTTTGTGGAACAGCTGTTCAGTAAAACATGCACATGTTGGTGAGGAAGTGTCAGGATCTGCTCCGGCTGTCCGGCACTCCATTAGCATTAACGTCTTCATCTCTGGTCACATCAGCTTGTAGATCAAAGTCTTGGCTCAGTACCAGGGCGCCATATTTTAGCGTTTGAAACCCCCCCCCTGCTGGATGACATTGTTTGTTTACAGGAACAAATGCGAGACTGGAGATTATGCAAGCTCCATTTTTTCTGGCTCTGAGCATGAAGGAAGAGGTATATCCCAGTAGAGGTGGCTGATATGGTGATATCTCGACAAATATTGTGTATCATTAAAATCTGTTCATGATATATACCTCTGAAAAATAAATGATATCAGTCTTTGTGCACAATTCATCAGCAACAGCGCCCCCTCTGGTTGAACTCTGCTATAGCCACGCCTGACCTAACTCATCACTGGAGTACAAAGCCACATCACAGTATGCAAGTCACAGTATGCAAATCATGTTCCTGTGCCCAGATAAAATTTTAGAAGTCATTTATATTGTGAGTCATAAGAAAGCATGGTGTAATACTGTATTAACCCTTTACTGCATGGCATTGCTGAATGCTAACAATCCCTTTTATTGATTGACTTCAGTGTAATGTGTGTGTGTGTGTGTGTGTGTGTGTGTGTGTGTGTGTGTGTGTGTATACACACGATCTGTGGCAGTTTAGCCTTGTCCATTTGTGCTGAAATTTAGTCCAGACTTGAGTGAGCATGGCCAATCAGAGCAGAGTTCATTCGATGGGGCAGCTGGTGGCCTAGTGGTTAGTGAGTTGCCCCTGCGATCAGAAGGTTGTGGGTTCAAATCCAAACACTGCTAGTGTCATCACTGAGGTACCCTTGAGCAAGGTACCATCCCCACACACTGCTCCCCGGGTGCTCCTCGTTGGTGGCAGCCCCCTGCTTCACTTGGTGAATGGGTTAAATGCAGAGAAAGAATTTCACAGTTCACACTGTGTCCTGTGCTGTGGTGTGTTCATGTGTGACCGTAAGGGGCCACTTCACTTTACTTTACATGTATAAGCTTTAAAGGTAAGATAACAAAACTAACCATCTTACTTCTGAGTGATAAAGAGAAGTTGAAAATAGTCAATTACAGCTGTACAGACTTCATAAATGGACTTTAGGGGAGAAAAACAAGGTAAACAATCACTGAGGACAGATTGCTGATCTAGGCGTTTCAGGAGTATCAGAAATCTTGCAGTAGTATCTTGACAGTGTAATATATTTCCATGAAGAAAGTGTAGCTGTCTCATGGTTAATACTACATTTTTTTTAATTTCGGTTTTTAGCAAAGATGTTAAAGTTAGAGGCGACATAATTTTCAGCTTAGATATTTTTCAAAGAAAACCGCCATGCCAAAGAACATAGACCACCATCACTGATGGTTTTGTGTAGGTGATCATAACTTATCAAGTTTCTTGTTTGCTTAAATTTAAGCATAAAAAAGATTAGTGCAGTTTATAAAGCAATGCATTTTATTATAGCTATATATACATAGCCATTATTTTTGTGGCATTAGTACAGAATTCACATGAGCCTGAACGTGAAGATCAGGTGAATGCAATCTCTAATTTTCATCACAGACATCCAGTGAGAGCAGCAGTGGCTGCACGTTCCATGTAATGAGTGTGTGTACGTGTGTCTGTGTCTGTGTGTGTGTGTGTGTGTATGTGTGTATGTATATATATTTTTCGTAGCAAAGTTAACACATTTGATTTTGAGATTTTTCCACAAATTATAGTGTACAATTTATTTGCTGAATTTAGCATATAAAAAAAAATTACATAAACAAGCAAACAAACATTATTTATTTAACATCTAAAATGTTCCATAACTTTTGCACAGGCCACATTTTATGTTTTATTTTTTGTCTAATATAATTAAGTAAGCAAATAAGCAGTAATTGTTCATTAAAGTGTGCAGAAGTGTGTCCTCTGTGGAGAACTAGGGTTTTCAGCTTAACTGCTGTGTTTGTTAATTTGCAGCTCACTGATTTATCCGTGGTTTGTGGAGGCATCTGAATATATCGCTTTAAAAGCCTTTAAACGAGGTGGCTACAATTACAGATTCCATCATAGCAACATACAGCAGGGCTTTGGCTTTTATTACTATTAAAGGTTTGAAGGCTCAAGTTAGGAAAATGTATGATGTGTTGGTAATGCATTAACTTTTATAGCCCCATAGTTTTACAAAAAAGGCAAACATAATTTTAAAAATCCCTTAAAACCTTAAAGGGAATAAAAACTTTGTCTGCCATAACAGTGTGATCTTTAACAAGTATTTTAAAATAAGTGTAATTTGAAATGAACATTGGTTGGTGGAGCATGGGTTGGTCATGTGCCTGTAAATACGGGTTAAATGTGGGCCAATGTCATATTTGGGCCTGTGAAACCTATAGTAGCCTTTCCCACTCTTTTACCACCACTTAAAGTGAAATTCGCCGGGGGAGAAAAAGTGTTGACCCTACTGTGGCTTTAACTACTCCTAACTCATCAAAGCTTCTCATACTAGACCTTAAAAAAAAACACATTCCTGATCCGTGTCAGTAAAGAATCTAAAGGCTTTAGAGAACATCACTTCAGGCCAAAAGGGGTGTCATAGATAAATCTGGAATTACTCTGACCTTAGAGCTGGTTATTCCTCTCTCCTGTTCAGTCAAGACAGAAAACAGAGTGGGTGACTTTTGAATATAAACAAGTTCTATCACTCTAAGTAGAAGAGATATTTTATCCTGATTTGAATATTTGAATATTGAATATGACGGAATATTCAATTTGGCAGATATGTGGACTTTCCTGTCGTAAAGACTTGGAAACTGGCTAGAGCTTTGATTCCTATTCCTGAATCCAACTGCATTCATCCTCCTGGATGTTTTCATTGGAAGGTTATAATGGGTTTATCTTAAAATTAATTGATCATTTATTTATTGAGTTTTTGAGCAGCGTAGTTAGTATGGTGCTAATTGGTGAAATACAAGCTTCAGTTATGTGTTGGCAATATTAGCCTTTTTTTTATGAACCACTCAATCAAGTGAAATTCTATGTGCAGTGAAAAATCGTTCTGCTTCTTACCTGAAAGTCATTTAATGTGCTTTACAGAGATAAAATAAGCATAAAAAGTAACAAAATCAAAATAGAACAAAAGCAAGATTTAAGTTTGGAAAAATGTCCATGGGGAGCTGGTTCCAGCAGGGGGCAGCATGATGACTGAATGCCATTTCACCCTGTTAAATTTCAGGTCTAGGACCACTAGCTGAAAAGCTCCTGTCTAAGTGACCGTGATAAAATTAATCAAACATCTCAGAAATATATTTAGGGCCCCAACCATTAGTAATACTTTGAATTCAATTTTGCATCTGACTGAAAGCCTGAGTAAGAACCTTAGGACTTGAGTAATGTGCTCTCTTTTCTTGGTATCTGTTAGAACTCTAGTAGCAGCATTTTGAATAAGCTGTAGTTGTCCAATGGTCTTTTGAGGGAGGCCACTGAGAAGAGCATTGCAATCGTCAACCCTGCAAGACATAAAGACATGAATATGTTTCTCCAAATGTTGCTTTGACACAAATCTCGAACCTAAGCAATGTACTTGAGAGCGCTTGCAAAGTCAGGCCAGTGAGAAGAGCATTGCTATAGCCAACCCTGTAGGATATAAAGCCATGAAGAAGTTTATCCAAATCTTACTTTGACACAAAATCTCTAACTTTAGCTATGCTGTTTAGATGCCAGAATGCTGATTTGTTTTGAACCCTTTGTCTAGTTTGTTATGGTAACAAAGACATTAACCTAACGGCTAATTTACCCCCCAAAAACTGTAAATTGCTCAATAAAATGATTCGACAGCATTTGAGTAAAACAAAAAAGAGCCCAGCACTTTATAGAGCGAAACACTGCTTTATATCTCTTAAGATCTCTTTATGCTTCTCAAGCCTTTTCGGCAAATACAAAGATCCCACTAGGAGAAACCTCTTCACTCTGGTCCTCTCCTCTTTCATTTGATTCCCTTGTTTATTGTTTTTTTTTTCTCTCTCGGGCACACATAGAGGGCTTGGAGTGAGGATAGTGCAACTGTGATCTGATTTGTAATATATGGCTGTTTGTTTTGAGAACCAAAGGGCATCAAGATCTGTTCAGCCTGATTGAATCAGTGCATATTATGTTCTCTCCTCTTTCTCTGTGGGTGTTTGTTGTTTTGGAGGGATAATAGAGCCTGAAGTGACACGGGACTTCAGTTATTCATGGTGAACAACTGTTGAAATCAATGTGACGCTAGCTTCACCTTCATGAGTGGAGAACGTGTTTGTGCGTCAAGTGCCACCGTTTGCCTGGCTTAAGTGGAAATTAGCTTCACTTACCTTAATGGCACATAATTGCCTGGCAAGGTCACCAAATAATTTGAGTAATTTGGAAATGCTGGTTTTTTTTTGTTTGTTTGTTTTGTTTTTTTGGTCAGCATTGCAGTGAAGTAACTGTCTCGAGTCTCAGTAGTTTGTGGAGGCATCTGGCCAATGGTAGTCACACTTAGTAGTCCAAATTTCTTTCTTACCGTGTACTTAGAAACTTTCCTCTGTCTGATCCTGATGCCTCTGTTTAATCTTTGTAAGCTTGTCCTGCTTGAATTCTAACCGCACAGAGGAGTCTTGGTTCATCTCAGTGGTTCATCCACATGTACTCAATAGGTAGTTTCTCCTGTTGAGTCTTGGTTCCTCTCTCTGGTTATCCCTTATACTTTTAAGGAGTGTTTCCTTTTGAGCATTGGTTCCTCTTTGTGTTTCCTCTTTGTTCTCTTAAAGCGTTTCTCCTTTTGAATTTTGGTTCCTCTCAGTAGTTCTTCCTCGTGTCTTTGGCGAGTTTCTCTTTTTGAGTCTTGTTTGCTCAGATTTTTAGAGACACAAAGCATTTCATAAACCTTCTAGAAGTATTGTTCTATGTGGACAACGCTGGGCCTTAAAATATGTGCTTTAGCATTTCTACTTCTACATTTGCAGAGCTTGCAAAGTCGGCACCACATGCACAAAGTGCATAGACTCCATTAATATTAAATTTAATGTAAAGTCGACAGCATAGTGAAAGTCATGTAAATGCTTAGCTAGTGAAACTTTCACTGTCTTATTGCTTTGAAAATGGAATTTTATTGAAGCCTGCAGTCTAGCCGGCAGCAATGTACATACTCATTCTTCTTATTTAGCTGCTTTAAATTGATCTCACCACTGAATAAATTCAGCCTAATTGCCACAGTTTAATATTAGCTTCACCACTCTTAAGCAGTATTCATCCCTGTTATGGTATGCTCCTCAATCCGACAGCTGTCTGAATAGTTTAGGGTTGGGGTAATCAGACGCCTATTGCGCCTTATTTCATTTAACTTCGTAGTCATTTGTTGATACACGTATTAATTATCCCTGTTTGTTCCTATTTGTTCAATATTAAGACATCATCTGTGGTTTATTATCTAGAAACTGACGCCAGTGTTCTTTTATAAATCATGTTGTCCACTTTCCTAATTGCTGAAATTCGTTCGTTGATCATATTAACTGTCATGCTTGTTTTGACCATTTTGGTGGTTTTCAACATAAACAGTTAGTACGATTAGCATATATTTTACACATCCTATCAAACTTTGTGTCTGATAGGATCTATAGAGTAGTGAGTAACACCACTGTCGTCTCCCCGACTGGGTAAGCCCATCACACTAGCTTATCTCAAACCCATACCAGTAAGAGTCCTTGGGGAAGACTCTTACTGCTACATTCCCTGACTGTATGTGACATGATGAAAATAACTTGTTCTGAATAAGAGCACATGGAAGCTGAAAATGCATAGGACTACATATCCATCTTCTGTACACTGGGGCAGCATAAGCAGGGTGAGAAAGTAAATAAAGACAGTCAGAAAAGAAAAATCCCATAGGCTGATTAAAGATGCAATTGTAATACAAGTAACAGATATGATGCATTACTTTGTTTTCACAATATCATCAGATTTTAGTTATCTGCGATCATAAGACTGCATCATCTACATTTGTAGAAAATGCAACCCACTAGAAAAATGGAAATTTCTGCAAGCTGGAAGAACGCTAGCAGTGTTCACTGAGGCATCGTCATTGGATGGCTCAGCACACTTGGAGGAAAACACTAACCTACGCTATCCGGACGAAAGTATTGGGGCACACCTGTTTTTCAGGGTTTGGGCTAGGCTCCTTACTTCCAGCGAAGGACAATCTTAATTCTTCAGCATACCTAGACATTTTGGACAACGCCATGCGTCCAACTTTGGGGACACAGTTTGGGGAAGAACCTTTTCTATTCCAGCATAACTGTGTCCCAGTGCACAAAAACAAGGTCCATAAAGACATGGTTGGATGAGTTCGGTGTGGAAGAACTTGACTGGCCCACACAGAGCCCTGACCTCAACCCCATCCAACACCTTTGGGATGAACTTGAACGGAGATTGCGAGCCAGGCCTTCTTGTCCAAGATCAGTCCCTGACCTCATAAATGCTGTACAGAATGAATGGACACAAATTCCCACAAAAACTCCAGAAGCTCAGACCGCTGGGTTCGCTCCTAAATGCTTTGCGTTGAGGTGATATTTTAGACCTGATGTGCTCCAATGATACAAAAATTCCTTATTGCATGAATTGCAGATAATGATCCTCCTATAAACCGTTCCATCTGTCCGTTTTTAAACGTAAAATGTCCATTCACTGGGCCAAGCAGCGTGTTCTCTTCTCCTCCTTCATTTTACAGAGCGCCTGTGGCCAGAACCGGACCAGGTTAAAGAGTCACCACGGCATGCAGTTAATCAGCGTTATTTTTTTCAACGCGTTATTTTTTCTGTGATTATTTGATCAAAATTAACACGTTAATTCGACACCCCTACTTAATAATTAGCCTTCTTCAGTAATACCCACCTTTCCTCTTCTCATAGTTTTTCTAATAAAATATAGAGTTTATAGATGCTTGGGATTAGTGTGATTGGTGTTTTGGGCATTATTTTGCAAAAGATACATTTAAGGTTATCATAGTTCCCCTTCTTTGGCTATAAAAAAAGAAAACAAATGTATTTTGCTTCCATTCCTATCTGTTTTTTTTTCTTCTCCTTTATCGGCATTGGTGCAGACTCAACAAATGTATTGATTCTATTATTCTTTCCATTTACATTCATATCTGCAGAAAGATGCGAGGAAGCAAACAGTGAAGAGTCCTAGAGTGTTTTCTTTATGCCGTGTTTGATTTAGAACTAATCTTAGTTTTAGAAATCCTTTGTGGATTCTCTGTGGTATTCCAAATATAGATTTTTTTCTCTTTCCACTGTGTTGGCTTGTTTGATGCTGATATACTTGGGGGATGTGTTGATCTTATTTTGATCTGAATGAGGTGTGCAATGTATGGTTCCTTTCTCCCACCCTCTGTGTGTGGTGCAACTTCGAAAGCTTACAGCTGAATCTAAGAGGCATCCTAAAATTGCCTGTTTCTGGCACATTTTCACACTTAAATATACCTTGGAACTTTACATTAATTTTCCATTTATAATCAACCAGTGAGTGCTTTATTCCAGTACAGTGGCTCCCAACCTTAGTCCTGGAAGCAACCCTAACCTGCACATTTTTAGTGTTGTCCTTGCTCTTACACACCCAATTCAACCAAGGAAAGGCTTGTTCATAAGTTGGTTAGTTGGATCAGGTGTGTTGGAAGCAGGAAAAACTCCAAAATGTGCAGAGCAGTGGGGCCTCTCAGACCAGGGTTGGGAACCATAGTTAAAAAGAGACTAGGGCAAAAAAATCCAAATGTCTTATCAGTCTAGGCATCTTCCTCCCTTTTAATCATCAAGGAAGGAAGTTACAGTATCTCACTTGGGTTTAAGTCAGGACTTTAATTAGGCCATGTTCAGTGCTGGACTGCTCAGGCCCTGAAGCACCCACACAATCACGCTACCATTACCATGTTTCCCTGCTGGTATGGTGTCCTTATTGTGAAATGCTGTGGTAGTTTTGCCCCAGGTGTAATGAAACACCTGTCTTTTGATGTCGCCGTTGCCCTCCTGAATGAACTGTTGTAGACCGGCCACTTCTGGAAGGATTTGACACTTCCAGGTTTTCTACATCTTCAGTGCGGTTGGCTGGAGTCCCAGTGAGATTCATAAATTTCTTTTTAACCTTTTCCTTGCAGAGATATATTTCAGTAACTCTCTTTTTTGTCTCTTCTGGAATTTATTTTGGTTGCAGCATAGTGTACTTACTGAGACCCTTTAGCCTACATCACATTACTGGAGAGGTTCTACTGAAGTGATGTTTGGGTGTCAAGTCTACCTGGTGCCAGTTATCAATATTTGGGATCAATTAGACCAGTGATAATTGGGATCAGTTTGACCATTCATAACTGGGATCAGTTGGGATTGTGATCAGTTAAATCATTCATAACTGGGATCAGTTGGGATTGTGATTGGGATCAATCACACTATTGAAATTAGGGATCAGTTTTTTTTTTGTTTGTTTGTTTTTTCTGCAATAAATCATGAATAAATGTCTCTGGGCTAGAGTCTGCAGTGAAGATGATGATAAACTGTCATTGATGGGGTCCATGGGGTTGCAGTCCCCTTTTATATCCCTCTGTCGTCTTCTCTTCAGAGGCAGCCTGGAGCTGTCCTTTCAGCACCTTGGTCAGGGAGACAAATGTGCAAATCAGGGCATGGAACATATTTTATTCACAAAAAAGTATATCACTATCAGCCACAATGAGACATTAATTATTGCTTATTGTTAGGAATCCCATATCGGTACTTGTCCTGGTGTTGCCTGTAATGCCCTGTTATGAAAGCTGGTGTTTGACACAATCTTGCTGAATAGTCCTACTCTTCTGGCCAGTGCAGACTTACTCTTGTGTCTAAGGTAATTTGATCAGACCTTCTGGTGATTGTTACATGATACCTTGATACAGTCAGTGAGCTCCTGATGGACCAAGATGAAGTGTCACCTGAAAAGAACAGGTGGTAAACAGATGCAGATGTTCATTTCAGGTCAGCTCCAGCATTGGTACATTTGGTGAGCATTGTGTTGACATGGATGGATGGAAATATACCTCTCACTTCTGTTAGGCTCATATTGGTGCCACAAGAGGGAGCATTTGGTTTCCAAAGGTCCCTTCTGTGGTTGAATACATATAAGGCAAGCCCCTCATCCATGCATCATCCCCTGAGGCTCTGTCAGTAGTGCAGAGTGGAGGGGGAGGGGCAAGGGATCTTCCAATTCATAGCCAAAGAGCCCTTTCAGCTCTGCACTCTCTGTACACACTGTCCACAGCTCAGGAACCTCTGCAGAGAGTGTGCATTTACAATCATGGGTATTGTGTAAAGTGAGGAATCACACATAGATACCAGATGACTACAGCTCAGTGCTGAGCTCCATCATGGGCATTGTGGGTAGACAATTTTTTCTTTTTTTTTTTAGAGTTTTCTGATTTTTTTTCCTGCCATTTTGTTTCATCCAATACTAAATGAGGTTTATGTGCATTCACTCATGAAGGAACTGAATTTTGACCACCAAGTTAGTAATGGGATATGAGCTCTCCCTTCACTAAAGCACTCACACAACCTCACTATGAAAACACAGCCGTGGTCAAATGGGGTTAATATTGTATTGTGATATTGTATTGTGCATTTCTTGAATAAAACATGAACAAATGCAAATTCTTTGACAAATAATCATGCTTGTTTTGTAACCTGTTCTCCTTTAATGTGTGGTCCATATTCTCAGTAAGCAACCAGAGGATATTACCTTGTTTGTGGATATGGTTATGACCCCGATGTAAACAAAATAAAAAACATTTTAGACTCATTTTAGAGTCAACCCTCAGAGACTTGACTCTTCTCAGACCGCAGAGACTCAAGCCTCTACTTCGACCCCAGACACTGGAAACTCCACTTGGACACACATAAATCGGCCCGTGACCATCACTGCCAGTTTGCCCAGACCCAGATTAAGTCTGCACTCTGCACTAAATTGGAAAAGACAATTGCAAATTAGAGCAAGACTAGGCAAGATATCCAAGAAACCGGCAGTTAACAGTCAACAGTTAACTGCATTATCTGTAGTGTATGTGTGTTCATATATTTTTAAGCTTTTGTCTGCTACTGTAAGCGTATTAGGTATTCAGCCTCTTGCTGAGAGATTTGGAATTAGAATTTGTTTACTGATGTCTGAATACTTTTATTTACCATTTACAGGTTGAACTTCAGACAGAACAATACTGAAATATCCATCAGTTTAAGTACATGTGGTTCTTTATCTGCTGAACTGCTAATCATGTAATCGTTCATTTGTTCATTTGTTCATTTGTTCAATAAGTAATCAGTCTTTTTTTTTTCTTTCCAAAAGTTATCCCTTTAGTTGTCCTTTCTCTCTTTCTTCTTCCAATTATAAATCACCCTGCAGATTGCATTAACATAAAGCTCATTTGTTAAATGAATTGGCTCAGGCAGGGCCAATCTGCTACATGTCCGCCGTTCATTTCTCTGTGGGAAAACTCGGCTTCCTTGGCTGCCTTCAGGGCTTTTAAGTAGCTCCACTGTGACACAATCCATCACTATCAAAGTAGGCATGAGCTACAGCACTGCAGCTTGTGGAGGAGCGAAGCAGACAAGTGTTCGGGTCTCCTTCAGAGTGCAGGAGAAAAGAGAAGAGGGCATTCATATTGTCGCTGTCGGGACAAAATCTCGTACCTTCTTTTTTGCCATATTTTTGCAATACGATGTTTTGTCCCAATAAATAATGACATTCAGTTATTAACCAAGAGTCCCGAATATAAACAGAGTCCCGTAAACATTTCAAAAAGGTGAGAAAACACACATTGTAATGTAAAAACAGCATTTGCGTGTTTAGCCCCAGTACATCACCACTAACAGTAGAATGACAGTTTTATTCTTAATAAAGAGCTGAACCAGTGAAGGCCGCTCATAACGTTGGATGGGAAAGCTAACCTATCATTAACAGATAATCATATCTATCAGTAGCTTACACACTGTAGCACCACATTTGACAGCCTCTTCTCAACCAGGGCAATGAAACAGTCTAGCAACTGCTCATCGTGCTTAAATGTGATGGGGTCTACCCTCATTAATTGAATAAATCAGTCTCATTAATTTATTAGCCTCCTTAGTGTAATCAGATCATATATATTTCAATCTTTAATTTCTAACTAAAGAAGGTAATTTTAATGATTTGAGTTCTGAAGGTTGTTGAACAAATGTGAATTCTTTTGATATAGATTTTGGCATCAACCGGTATTGGAATAAAATCAAGACAACTTGGTGAAAATAAATGAAACATTTAGTCTATTTCTAAACGCAAATAAAGCAAACTAATGTCAGAATATTTACAGTTTAAAGGAAAGAGCGATTGAGTGATTCAGTGAGTGAAAGGCTGACTGAGCATGTGTGTGTGCGTTTGCTTGCGCGCGTGTGTGTGCCTGCGTCTACATGAACGAGAAAGAGAGAGAGCAAGAGAGGAAGAGAGCACATGCTCTTTGACACATGCAGGAGAGAAAGAGAGGAGTTGTTTTCTGTTCCTGTCTATGTATGGAGACCGGGAAGGAAAAATGGCATGAGTTTGAATGGTAAGGATGGCGCTCACAGGTGTTCCATGTGAATGAAGAAGGAATGCATGGAATGTGTCTCTGGAGACAACGGAGAAATGGCGTTGATTTCCTAACATGACATCGTAATGAACTACACTGTAGGTTAATGTGATCAGCCGAGCTTTACCTAGACTGTACTGGCGGAATTTGAAACATGCATTTTAAACTGAGAATTACTCACTTATGAAACTAATGGTGTTTAGATTTAAACACAGTTCAAAACATGAACATAAGCACATTCACAGAAGTTTTACAGCATTTGTTTCTGAAGATATGCTATGCTATGTTGTGCCCACGTATTAATTCAACCTCACATTATTAGATATTTTGCAAATATCTAAAGGTCAGTCCGTCGTCCTCACGAAGTTTCTGTGGAAGTTTGGAGGGAAGGACTTGATTGCCTCACTTACTCAAAGGCTGCAGAAATGCCTGTTGCGAGCTTGACTTAGTTGCTGGCTTGTTGCGACATTGATCAGATGTCTAAGCTAAACTTTGGCTAAGCTACTGAAAGTTAAGTTCATTGTTCCCCTCTGGAACAAAGAAGGAGAGTTTCTTTGTCTTCCAGGCAAAGGATGATGGCGGCCTAAGTACATCTGCTTTGAAGGCAGACCCAGGAAAGAGAGAGAAAGTGGGGGTTGGCCAGCTTTTATAACCTTTAGAATAAACCCCGCCTTTAGGAACCGAATCTTCTGGTGGCATTGCCACTTGTTGGAAAGCGTGGGTACCTACAATGTTTAAATATACTGTTAGCTTGGCGCTAATGCAGCTAACAAAAATACCAACTTCTTCTGGAGCGAATCAAAACATTTGTGCCATGTAATAACACTCACTATTTGGCTGCCACCAACTCTGAGTGAAAATGTTAAAAAATCACATTTGTCTTCATATACAGGTCTTTCCTTCCAGCTGCTGTCAGACTTTACAGCCAACACGTCACAGTTGACCACACAAACACACAAACAAACACACCCATCCAAACACAGAGGACTGATTAGTGAAATAGTTTCCCTTGTGTGCAGTATTACTTTTTTGTGCAATATTTCTGGAGCAACGTGCAATTTTTCGGTTCGATATTACTGTGTACAATGTGCAATCTTTCTGGTGTAGATTTACTGTTTTTGTCTGCAGCTACCAAACAACTGAGGACACTCCAATGTGTGCCTGTATATATATCCTGTGTTCATATATATATATATATATATATATATTTTTTCTTATTTTTGGTTCTTCTTGCCAGTCATATTAGTAGAGCTCACAATGAATTGTAAACTCATCATCCTTATGGACTTAAAATAAAGATGAATGCTGTTATTTAAATGTGTAAAGTGTCTATTTGTCACACGTGAACACACCACAGCACAGCACAGCACACAGTGTGAACAGCGCGAAATTGTTCTATGCACTTAACCCATTCACCCAAGTGAAGCAGCAGACAGCCAGGGAGCAGTGTGAGGGGACGGCACCTTGTTCAAGGCTACTTCAGTGGTGCCACTGGCAGTCCTGGGATTTGAACCCATGACCATCCAATCACAGGGGCAACTCCCTAACCACCAGGTCACCAGCTGCCCCATGAATTTAAGTTCTGTTTCATATTTACTTGGTTGTGCTTATTGTTTCAAACAAGCCTTTTTGAAACATTACTAATGGCAACGATCTGAATGAGCCTCTTTGTACCTGTGGATTGCGGATGTATTTCTAGGAGCAAGAGCTAAGCAAATTCCCATCATCTGCTCAGCTCACTCCGTTCTTATGAAATTTGACATTGGGAAAGAGATAGGAGGTTGAAGGTTTGAGTGATCTGGAGATCTGGAGAAGCAAAGAGGACACTACCAGGAATTTCATCATAGTGCGCTGCTTGTTGAGACCTTTTAGCCTATTTTAGACTGCTGGAAAGGTTCTGCCTAAGTGATGGTTGAATCCAACAAAGCTTGTAGTAGGTGTCTAGTCTAATTGGTCTCAATTGTCAGTTAAATTTGGTGAATTGATTGTTGGAGGGGACAGTTTATTTTTCACTCAGGTCCAGTAGGTACTGGGTAAAATGTTGAATTGAACATTGAAAAAAAAATCTGGTTAGTCTTCGCTCAGGTTGTCTTTTTTTTTAATTCAAAGATTCAAAATCTTACAAGGGAGAAGAAACTGGGGGTATTTTTCATGTTTTTAAGCAGTCAAAGCCAGCACATAGTATTTAGACATTTTTCTCACAGCTCAAACATTAGAGAAAGCAACACTCCGGGTACAGTAGCCGTCAGAAATCTTGTTGACATAGACGAACAATCCAAAGTTCATAGGTTGCTGCTCCCTGATGGAATTTGAACAAAGTGTTTGATTTATTAGAGGACCATTGTGACTACAGGGGCTTTTCTCTGTTGATTTTGTTCCGTATTTTTCTGTTGTTCAGCTGGCTGGATGCTTAGAGTGTGATGCTAATGGTGGACAGGAAGATTTATGTGTCTGGCATTTGGCCAGAAGCTTTTTCTGTGGAATTTAATGGCTGACGTACATTGGCAGCTCAATGCTATTTATGAATAAACCAGTTGTTCTGTGAATTACAGATAGTTTTGGTGCAAAGCTCATCGGATATTCTTGCAGTGATGTATCTGATGCATCCAGTGATACAGACCTGTTGGTAATCCTCTGGAGAACCCCTCTGGTATTTGTAGAAAGAAGATTCTCCACTCTATAGGTTTTGTGCTTGTCATAGTTGGGGTTAATCAATCATGCTAGCAAATAGGGGGTTGTGGAGTGAGCAGCCGGAGGGGGTGGGGGAATGTTTTCTGGTGAGATGTTACCTGAGCTCAAGCATGCACGGAAACCAGTACTGGGAAAACCATGACATTGATTACAGCTGGCAAAGCAGAGTGTTTTTACAAACTTTATACCAAAATAAAATACAGCCATTCTGTTGGCGTATGTGGGCGGATGCAGTTTTCAGACAGGCTGTGGAAGCCGGCAAACTTGAATGCCACTGTGTGAGAAAGAAGTCCAAAGGTATGTGAATGTCCCTGTGGGCGCTAGATTAAATACTGAACTATAATGGAATATTTAAACACACACACACACACACTCTTGCACACAGATGGACTTATCTGTGACTCATTCTGAGATTGACGTAGGGGTGAGTGGGGTGAGATGACCTGAGGGGTGAGATGAATTGTAATACTTCCACCACACTGTTGAATTTCAGATATCTATGGCATATTGATGCTGCATCACAGAAACACAGTCCAGAATTGCTTTGGGCTAACCTGAATATGGTGCGTTCAGTGGTGCTTAGTCATAGCCAGATGCTGTTGACCACTAGGGTGGAAGGATAGTGGTTAGGTTCTACTTGATTAGGATCAGCATAGCGGCTACCACATGGTAGTGTTTAGCTCTGTGCTAATGTCTAATGTTTGGGAAAGTGAGTGGCTAGCTTCAGAGTAGTAGTCTAGTAGACGTAGTGGTAGTACGTACAGAAATTCTGGAGCTGAGTCTGATTTCAATTCCAATTCCAAAGCGTAAGAATCTATGGAGTCAGTTCTGTAAATTCTTTAGAAATTCTCTTCTGGTCTACCTGACCTACCTAGAATCAGGTCTTGATTCTAGGTCTTCAAATTTTCAGTATAATCAAAGGTCAGCAATTACCAATTACTGTAATACACATTTTTTCAAACTTCCTAATAGTGTTATGAACAAACTAAAAGGCTTATTCTGGTGCAGGTAACAAAATTATACTGATGAAGTTTGGAATACATAATAATAATATATATATATAGATGGGCTGGACACTGGAATATAGTTGATAGTTTATATTTGATTATTTATATTTGATTTTTAGGTGTTGCAGGACCAGCAAGCACACAAAAATAATATTTCACTTTAGCCTCCGATTTTTTATTTTATTTTTGCCTTCATTGTTTTTATTTGTTTTATAAATCGTTTTTATTTTACAGTGTTTATTTTAAGGAGTGTAGTCAAAAGGCATAACTGAACATACAAAACTGGGGAAAATAAATAAATAAATAAACAGATGTTTGACGTTTTTTGGACATTAGTGATGACAAACAGGTTTCTGCACACTTCCTCACATCTGGCTAATATAATCAAAGTATAATTCTAAATATAATTATTTTTACACATTTACATGGTAATTATGTTATGACATTACATATTGACATTCAGTTTGTGCTCTGAATCAATCATTTGTTTCAGTGTCAACATGCATGATGAACATGCAAAAACAGTAATAAACAAATACAAGGAATTAATTGCTATAACCTTTTTTTTTTCTTCAAATTTCTCGTTGCTAATGTGTCGATTGGAAGTTCTGAATTCTCAGCTGGAGTGAGAAATACAACCAGTAAAAAGATAAAAGAGGCTCACAAGGGAGACCCAGGAGAGTTAATGTATTCCTGAATTATTTGTGGGTGATGGGCATGGCCACCCAGTGTGTGGGCTGTGTTACGTGGAGCTGACAAATCAGCAAGAGACAGCGCACCTTCTGGTTTGTGGTTCGCTGCCTCTGCATCCTGAGAGGAACGAAGGAAATTTGCCTGAGGGCTCCGAAGAGGCTTGGATGAGTGATCCTTATATTTTCCCCTGCATGGTTCAGCGGACTGGTGCTTTTTCTTTAAAGTTTAACTGTCCAGTCCAGTGATTTGCTGGTATGTACTACAGTAAGTTCCGGTTAGACAGCCAGATAAGACAGTTGAGACACTGATGGATGAAACCGCGCCTTGGTGCCGAACTCTCTCGTCTTGTGTTCAGAACTCGTGCTGTGACTTTATAGGAATTATTCTTCTGGCTCCTTGATAAGTTATTATTGTGTCCAGTCTTGTTTTGCATAAAGAAAAAACAAAAAAATATTTTGAGAGCATTGAATGTATCAGTAAAGAATTTGAATGTAAATAAAATCTTTATGAACATGTAATTATTGTGTAATTATATAGTTATTGAATTCAGTTGCACACTAGTTACACAGTACATAAGGATTTGATTTAAAGTTTGACTTGGATGTAAATGCGAATGACAAATGTAAATTGAATCTTTATGCAATTGAATCTTTAAACTATTGTTTAAGTAATTATAATTTTTTAGCATTATATTTTTTACTATTATTAAAATGAATAAAAAAGCAGGAGATGCTGTCAGATTCCCTCATTGAAATGCATTGCCACCAGCTGCACAAACTAAATTCACTTGGAAGTGATCCAAGACACAATTTTCATTGGGCTTATTGTTTTAGACAAGTCAAAACAGTCACTTCACACCTGTCAAAACGGGACGAACTGAAGAGCAAGTCCGATTGGTGTACATCAGACAAGGTAGATGTGAAGGCTTCTTGGGACTGCAAATGAACATGAACCCAGAAACAAATTTGGGAAAGAAAATGGAGGGGGTATTTCTTTCGCTCTCTCTCTCTCTCTCTCTCTCTCTCTCTCTCTCTCTTTCTCTCTTCCTCTCTCTCTCCCTCTCTTTCTCACTCACTCTTTCTCTTACCCTCTCTCTCGCTCTCTCTCTTTCTCTCTCCCTCCCTCTCTCTCTCCCTCTCTTTCTCTGTCTCTCTCCCCCTCTCTCTTTCTTTCTCTTACCCTCTCTCTCTCTCTCACTCTCTCTTTCTTTCTCTCTCTCTCCCTCTCTCTCTCTGTCTCTCTCATTGTTTAAGTTGCTGATCGAGCATCTGCAGTTGCAGATAAAGCCGAGCGATTAGTGTTCTCCTCCCAGTGTGTAGAGGCGGCGATAAGTTCTGTGTGTGTAGTGGATTACAGAGATTAGCAGGAAGCTTGTATTTTCCTTATTCCAAAGTGTAGCGCTGGAGTCTTCTCACTCTTCTGTTACCATAGCAACAGCCTGCACACATCATACATCAGCCGCCTGGATGAGCTTCAGTCTGACGAGAAAACAGGTGAAGTGATGAACTGCTCCGACCCGCTGCTCAGTGCTGAGGCCGAAATAGACACTTTGAAGTTGCTGAGATGTAGGCAGAAGAGCTGCATGGGGGGCTGCAGTGCTATTCTCAAAACAGTAGAACTGATACTGGGGCTATGAAGTAATGTGGGATGTAGTAATAATGGGATGTAGTACTATAACCCCACACGTAATACTATAATAATGCAATTCCAAAATTTATTCAGATTTACCTAGTTAATAGCAACAGCTTTGACCTTTGTTTTTGGTACGTAAAAATGGTAGTGACTGAACTTTCTAAATATTTGAAATGCAAACTCAGTTGCTGTTTTTACCATAATGTATGAAAATACTTGCAAATTCAGAAATTCGAACGCCCTTGGTCAAATTCTGCACAGTTTAATGCACAATTACTGTTTATTTTCTGGATTTACCATTTTGGGGAAAATGAAAACGAGGAAATTTTGTATTAAATTAAATTTAATGCCATTTTAAGTTTTCACATGTTATTTAAGTTGTTTCCCCATAGATGAAGTGTTAACTTACATTCACAGAATCAACGAACATGTCATTCTATTAGGGTTCAAAATGCTGTGTGTTGTTCCTGCAGGCAGCTTGTAGCAGAGTTACTGGAGCCATAACATTAAAAACACCTGCCAAATATGGTATAGGCCCCTGTTGTCCCACCAAAACAGCTCTGACCCATTGAGGCATGGATTACAGAAGAACTCTGAAGGTGTCCTGTGGTATCTGCTCCAAGATATTAGCAAGAGATCCTTTAAGTCCTGTAAGCTGTGACGTGGGGCCTTCATGGATCAGACTAGTTTGTCCAGCACATCCCACAGATGCCTGATAAGATTTGATCTAGGGAATTTGGAGGCGCTTTGATTCAGTCATTAATGGTCTCTGGAGTGACACTTCTCCTGACATTTCAAAAGTCTTAAAAGCTATTCGGTGCAGGCTTGAGTCCGTTCCCTCGTTGGTCCATGTATCTCTTTCTTTCTCTCTTTTTTTTTTTTTGTTGAAACCATACGGATCCCTGCCAGCACAAAGTCCCTTGCCTGTGTTAGCGTGGCATTTCCTGAGCTAATGGATGGGTCAGCCTATTGATTTTCAACTTTGCTCCCAGTCTAGCTCATTGCTCCCTGTCTAGCTGCACAATGGAGTGAGTCCCTTCTGTCCTGGAGACTGAAGCGTCCGCTTATATAAAACCTGAATGGAAATTTAGACTCCCAGGTCATGGACGAGTGAAAGGAGCCAAAAGATTTGCTCTGAGCATCGCTGTGATTGTCAGAGTTGTTCTGGAGCATCATCAGTCAGTCGCCAGATGCCTCTGCCAGAGTGGACTCAGTCTTGGCAGGGAGCGATAATCATCAGGACTCTCATCAAATACTGCCAAAGCAGGATGTGCTACATGACGGAACAGTCTGGAGGGCTCAGAATCACAAAGCGAATGGTCCATGTGACATTTTACCAATGACTCTCAACCTCGTTGTCTGGCAGGCATGGACTGATTGATTTATCTGACATTGTGTTTTGAGCACCTTTAGTGGTCTGGCCAGTTCCTTACTCTCCCTTCTGTTTTTTTGTTCTACAACTCACCGGTGTTATGAAGTGCTTGTATGCCAAATTGGTCCTTCAGTTCTTGAGGTTCACCGAGTCTCTCTTTGGCCTACTTTGCTGCCATTCACACATCATTGGCCTTCACACTGAAAAGAGCTGTAGACTCACAGTAAAATGACCACATCTACAATCGATGCTGGACCATTCATTAGCTTTTTTGTGTGCAAACCAACAAATTAATGGCATATACAGTCAGCTCAATTATTACTGGCACCTGGTAAAGATAGGTAATAAATGGCCAAATGTCCCATTTGCTCAATCTCACACTGTTTGACATACAGTGCTGCTGTTCACTCTCCTCACTGCTAGGGGAGCTAGTGATATTGGGACTGAGTTAACTGAGTATTTCCTGTCTGTAGCACTATTTAAGGACTGAGATGGAAAGAGGACTTTGCAAAGTATTGCCTTTTTCTTAATTACATGATCTGCCTCACCCCTATGTTGATGTGTGCTAATGTGTGACTTGGAAGGGCTTAAAGATTATGATACTGTCTTTGTTATACCCGTCTGCCTGATCTTGACCTCGTACTGAATGTAAATGTGAAACACTTTGTTGCAAGTAAACCTTTATCCACAACTAAGTTCTCTCTCTGCAGATCATTACAGAATATTTTGCCTAACCTGGACAGTGGAAGTCGAATCCATGCGTCAAGCTCTGGTACAGCAGGGTGCCTTGCTGGATATGCATGAGACTTAAAGAAATCTATAACACTCTCCAGGAACTGCACGTTCCCCACCTCGTTCTTCCCAGTGTGACTCCACTTTAATCATCTGAGTCAACATCACTTGCTTCCACCATGCCTGTTCCCATTCCTGAACATTTTGATGGTAACCATGCACTAAGTTGCACATCACACATCATGCTAAAGCCTTCTGATCAGATGAAGTTACTGTTGCGTTTGTTATATCACTACTCACAGGGAAGGCACTGAAGAGGGCAACAGCCATGTGGAATCAGAACTATGCTGGTTTAAAGTCATTAGATCACTTTCTTTTTCATTTTAAGGAAATACTGTATTTGACCATTCCATCTCTGAAAAGGGAGCCGGAGGGAAGTTAGCCCAACTGCAGCAGGGAAATCAAACTGCAGCAGCATTATCACTCAAGATGCACATTTGAATTTTTCATGAAAAGAACAATAATAGTTCTGAATTAGTCACACACTGTCCCAAAACCCCACTCATATTAGGTCATCCTGGTTGTTGCTGCACAATCCTCATGTTAACTAGGCACTGAAGAATACAGAAATAAGAAAAGAATGTTTTGATCACTGCCTGCACATGCCACATCCCTAGAAAGCCCCAATCTCCATTAAGTAGTTGACATTCCTCTAGAGTACACAGATCTTCAAGAAGTTTTTTTCCCCTACTCAAGCTCAACTTCTTCCCTCACACAGAACCAGCGACTGTGTGAACAAACTTTTACCAGGAGCACACCGGATGGATATGATAATTCTGCGGAAGTTAGAAATGATAAGTCTCTGCATTGATAAGTTACACCACATAATTTACTGCAGGGTAAGTGTAGGTTGATGTCTCGCATAGACAATCACACGCATTGTCCAGACCAACAAGATGGTCCAAGGCATTGGTGTCGGTTGGCTTGATGTTTCTGTGTGGCCACTGTCCTCAAGATTTCCTCTCTGATAGTGCATCAGATTCATTTACACCTCTTAACCCACTGATCTACTACCGGGATCTTGGTCGGGAAATCCTCTGGGAGAAATGAAGGTTGATACCCTAAAACACACTGAAATGGAGACAGGTTGGTGTTAGAATGATACAGTGAGTTGTGTGCAAACTCAACACAGGGGAGGAAGTCTGCCCATTCGTTGTATTCCTGGCTTTGCAAAGTATTGCCTTCTATGGTGTACCAAGCAGCCTGTATTACATATCATTGTCATTTTGGATTTTTGCCATTGTTTGTTCTTTGCCTTATGCCTCTAGCCTTGCCTGTGGTACTCCTGTTTCTGGTTTTTGATTTTGGTCTGCTTTTTCCGGATTATGTTGATGTCTACTTATGTGTGACTTGGAATGACTTAAGGATTACGATTCTGGATTGTCTTTGTTATACATACCTGTCTGATCTTGACCTCGAACTGAATGTAAAAGTGAAACCCTTTGTTGCAAGTGAACTTTTATGAGATTTCTCTCTTTGCAAATCAGTACACATGAGACACTATGAGAAAATATCTTTAATTGAAGTAAATAAACATAAAAAAAGCTTGCCAGTTTTTTTCTATTTTATTATTTATTCAACTTCCATTTGTCCAACAGAAGAGCAATGCATCTTTTCCCATTACTCTAGATGGGATTGGAGAACAAGCAGTGTGATAACACCCCTCAGTATAGAATCCAGGGAAGGTCCTCTTTTTCACCCCACAGGTTTTGGCCAGGAAAAATGTTGATGATTGCCAATCCTTGTTTATGTTCTTATTGGTGCCTCTGTTGTTTTTGTGTCTCTGCTTCACCCTTGCATTTGTCCAGTCCAGGGGTGCCCAAAAGGAATATAGCAAAAGACTAGTCCAGGGATGCCTAAAGACGTGGAAAAAATCTAGTCCAGGGATGACCAGAAAGACATGGCAACAAACTAGTCCAGGGTGACCAAATCCAGTCCTGAAGGGCCGCTGTCCAGACTAGGTTAGTGATTCCCCTTCTCAAACACGCTCACTAAACCTGATGATCAACATGTGAGTTATACCAGAAGTGTTTGGGCAGGGAAATCCCTAAACTGTGCTGGACACCAACCCTGCAGGAATGGATTTGGACATCCCTGGTCTAGTCTGTTGCCATGCCTCTTGATTGCTCCAGATGTTCCATGTCCTTTCCTCCTCATGTCTTTGTTTTGTTGCTGGCTTAGCATTGTGAGCAAAAATCATGTTCCAGTGAGTTCTTGAGCTTTGTCTTTCATATTTAGTGCTTGCCTTGTCAAGTTTCTGGTTTTGCCTTTTAGTCTCTTCGCCTTTGGCTCATTTCCTGTGGGTTTCTAGTTTCTGGTCTAGTTTGTTTGTTCTCTGTAATGGATTGTCTGTCATAATATCATAACAAAACTACCCCTGCCATATAAGCTCCATTACTCCATTACATTCAATGTCTTAGACTTCTGAAAACATGTGGAAATCCCGACCTAAGCTGTTCATGAATATTCATATATTCCCTTATTGATATGTCACTCAGTGCTAATGCATGTGTTGTGAAGTCCCTGTGTAGGTAGCCTTCAAATGAGGTTACAGACAGGAGCAAGCACAGCTGTAATGTTAGTGAGGTTTTGTATTCAACCTATAATCCCTAAACATGGATAGCTAATCGGGGTCATTTGTACTGCTGACATCATGCTTGGAGAGTAAATAGAGGTCAGTCAGTTTTTGGCATTCACCACAGCCTGAACACCATTTACTTAAGAATGAGCCTCAACGCAGTGGGGACCAGGTCACACATGCATAGAGTATTGTAGAGTGCCATGAGCAACTACACAAACAAAGCCCTGCAGAAATATAATCTGGTGTGTAGTAGCAATTTTAAATTTAATACATTACTTATTATCAATTTTGTCAAATTTCCAGTGATTTGCTATTTAAAAGACTTGACCACAAATGCCCATTACATCGCTCAATGAATGGTCCATTTTCATGATTTCAAATGCTAGTCAGATGTTACTCATATCCTGATCATGAGAAAATAAGCTGCATCTAGCAAGTTTAATTTTTCAAATACAGATGCAATTTTGTGGATGAACAGTAAACAAAAAATTGAAATTGATCAAAATTTTATTTTAACAAGGGCTGGCAAATTGTGACTTACTTTAATTAGCTGAAAAGGAACTAGAGAGCATATAGTTATTTATATTGCACTGAGCAATCATATTCTTTCTCCGGAACAGCAAATATTGCTCGATAGGTCACTGTCTGTGCATTAAAAAAACATTGGATACTGCAGAGTTTTTATACTTCTCATGCGTGTTCAACATTCTTATCCGCTCTCTGTTGTCTTTTTGCTCTGGTTTTCAGATTTTGAATTGTTTTGTGTTGGCCAAGTGGTTGTTTATTCCTCATTTGGAAGGAAAAGAACAGTGGCGTTTTTCTCGCTTATTCAGAAGCCTATTAGCAAATGGAGATTTTGGATGGACCGTGTGGCAGGCTGAATTAATGAGTTTATCCTAATGATCCCCCTTCATTCCTCTCTGAAGGCGACACAGATGGAGGCCGCTTGCACTAATTCAGAGTGAGGAGCAGCCACATCAATCATAGCATGACAAATGATATACATGCGCAGTTGTAGGCAAAAAGTATGGTCAGTTCTGCTCAAAGTGTATGATGAAATGATGATCAAAAGGGGTTAATACAAACCAGCTTATATATGACATTTCTACGAATTTTAGTGCACAATTACCATTTATGTTAGTTATCAGTTAGCCATCGTGCAGAGCCAGGGAGAGTAAGGCCAGTTTAGACTGATGGTCATTTACATTTACAGCATTTAGCAGACGCTTTTATCCAAAGCGACTTCCATTCCCTATCTACAGGGGATAATCTCCCTGGAGCAACTTGGGGTTAAGGGTCTTGCTCAGGGACCCAGTGGTGGTTTGCTGAAGGTAGGATTCGAACCC